>OX333077.1:28533029-28781453 GCA_946863875.1 Alloplasta piceator | reverse complement strand
TGCGCGTATGTTACGGGAACGATACTCACACCGCTGATGAAAGTTGACCCTTCGTCAGCGTTTAATCTGTACAAGATCGGTGATCTAGGAGAACCAAATGAATACGATTACGAAATTGTGAAAAGGGGACCTCAGGAAGCTCAGGAAGCACCTGATTCGAAGGAAAGACGAAGCCAGATGGGTTCGTCATTTATAAGATTTGGACGGGCTCACCTTGGGCATGGTAATTTCAAGAATTCCGTCGATTACTCGTCAATGTCCAGAGATGCTACTAACGAATTTGTCGATTCAATTCCGAGTTTATCGGGTACTGCATCATCAAGAACAACACGAGGACGTTCAGATGTTATCATAAGATTTGGTCGTTCCAATTTGAAGACTCTAGGAAGCGAAACCGTAGCTGCCGATAGCCGACAGTTTATCGGGGCTGGTCTTGCAAGATTACTTGAATACGGAAACACGCGATATACAGATTTATTTGCAAATCGGCCTATTGATGTCGCTTGGTTATTCAATCGGCCTAACAATATTGATCAACAATTCAAAATTCCTTGTTTAAATCTATTAGCGAGAACAGCAAACTCCGCCAACAATGGCAATGCAAATAACGCTAATCCAAGTTTATATTTAACCCGTACACTATTTCGATTGTGTAATTCACTTGGACTTTGAATTGAAGAAAATGATGAACAGAATTGGCGCGTTCAAAACAAGATCGTAAAAGTTTTCGAAGATGCTGCTTCTCAAGCGGAATCCGTTAAGTCCGAATGAAATTTATATTATCTGTCAATGCGCGATATCCATAAAATATGACAGTATGTAGTAAGATTAGCCGATATGTACAATAGAAGTAAACGAAGAAACAAAAAAAAGATGACCACAAAATAAAGAAACGAGGAAATAACAGCACGAAAAAAGGAAACATCGCAATTAACACAAACACAGGTACATACATGCACGCACAGCTGCTTACCCGCGCACACGTACGCGCGCACGTTCTTACGCACCCGAACACGAATATACACATGCATACGGATATGCGGACACTTACACACATGCATATTATGTATAGAGATAAGACTTGACAGAATATTCTAATTATAATTTTATCAAGCGACGTGTTACTGATGGTTTATTTCCCTTATGCGGTTCTTCTTTTTACTCGATTGCAGTCGTCCGATGGGGAATTCATTAATATTATCCGTTATTAATGAAAACAAGGTCATTGACTTTGCAGATATCTTATCTGAATGTGAAATTGAAACATATTTTACACCTTGGACCTATCTGCAGAAGTTAAATTTGGTCATGCATACATAGAGAGAGAGAGAGAGACAGACACATATGACGGTTCAAAGTTTTCAGACTAAATACAAATTTCGAAAAGCGTCGTGAATATTCCGTCATTTCAATATGTGCAGTATATCGAGAAAAAAATATATACATACAAACAGATACGCAGCAAGACATATATTGTAATATTTATTCGTCTATATAATAAGAGCTGGTTCTCGATATTCCAAGATTGACATTTATTGTTACCTTCACATAGCGTGCTCTCCGGTACAAACATAGATACATATATATATGGTTCAAAATTCCGAAAGTTCGGGCCTCATAGTCGACGATTGTGTTGTAACTTTGGGGACACATAGTACAGTATGAAAGTACTCTCCGAATTTTTTTTGGATTTTCAAATCGACCAGTTCCACTGTACCGATGACGTCATTTTTTTGAAATTCCTTGAATGTCATGTTTTAATCGATTTCTCTAGACCTCTGTAATTTAAAAAAAAAATTCCGACATAGATTTTCTCAGCTTTTTAAAAAAAATATTTCCAAATACGTACCAATTCGTATAAGCATGGAAAAATAGGTTTTTTCTCAAGAAGGCGTTTTATCGATAATCCTACACTTCAATCTTTTTTTCACATTTTTTCGGATTCCTAAGGTTTTTTTACATGAAAATTTTTTTTCCAGAGTCGATCTCTGCGGCATCAGACCGTTATTTATTAATTTGAATTCGAGGTGCTGTAAACATCGAGAAAATAGTGCGGATACAATACTGCTTACTGCGCTAGTATTGTATTATATTGTTACTATGAGATGGAATATTTTCCTTACCTGGCGCGGCTGCGGTCCTAACGGCTGCCAGGGCTCTAATTTACTTTCACTTTATTTTGTTTTTGTTGGGCGCCAGCTAGTCTGATTGACTAACAATAATTTTAATTATATTCGACAATAATAACCTTCTCATGGTAGGTTCAGTTAGTGGACCAGAAAGGAAGATTGTCGATGCTGATAGATCATGCAAGAGTACGAAACAGACGTGCAGCTCGAGAAAAGATATATCAGTTTATTTAACTTACGGTTCACAATGTAGATTGACAAGTTTTACAATCGGCTTTCTCTGGCTGGTAGTATAGCTTTTCCTTTGATTAATGAATAGTCAATTCTCTATTCCTTTATAGTTTTGACACTTTGTCGAGATTCTTAATTTGGCACACATGGCGATGAGACTCCTCGAGAGTTGACTTCTTTATTATCGACTTTTACCAAAGATGGAAAAGTCGATATTACAAAATTTTGACATTCGGTCGTTGACCTAAGTCATCAAAAACCAAAGTGATTACTATTTCTCGGGAGTCGAACTGGTGACCCGCTACTTCCCTCACTCTTCCGTAGCTAGATCCCCAGTCGATGGAAATGTAATTCGTTGTATCTGTGTCGATCCTCCAGACTCTCTCGCTCTCTTTCTAAGTCGACGAAAAAGGTTTGCTGAAATATCTGCAATGTCATGATTTCCGAATCCACACAACTTCGGTACGCTCGAGCAGTCAGTCGAGCGTTGATGTCGAAGAAAACTTATTCTCCTGTCACAACGATCATTTTTCATCGAGGACGTTATGGGTTTTCAACCAAACTTTTCATTTATTAGTACTGTAACAGGATTTGACTATCCTACATTAAAAATACCATCCTGAAAATATCTCGCGAATTCGATAAAGTATTGTTGTCGTTTTATTCGTTCGCTGATTGGCTGCGGCATCAAGCTGAAGTTTGTGTTCGATGAACAACTTCATGCTTACCCTCGTGTGTACGATCTGTCACATAATAAATATTGACAGCTGCGATACGCGGATATACATAATCCATTTTCTTCTCATTTTCTACTTTAATTCAAAACATATTTAGTATGACTGATACGGTGTTGAATATGTGAGTGCGGAAAATTGCGATATCAATAATTTCTTTTTATTATCGATAAAAGTTCATGGTGTTTTATATACATTATGTAGTATCAATTAATCGCCATGTTCATTGGAGCTGATTTGATATTCGGTAAGTAAAATATTCTGTAAGTAAACAACAACATAAAATTTACTGCGGAATAAAAATCTGCACATATTTAAATACTATATACTGTTCAGGATGTGAATGAAGGAACTTATAGACATACAGTCTGGGGTCGAGGCAAAGGAAGCATTGGCTCGACTTATGCATGAATAGGTTGAAGTCGTTCGGTAAAAAAATATATGTAAGTAAAATCATATTAGTTGAGTATATATGTATCATTCCCTATCAATTCAATGGACGTTTCGTCGGTGACCTCTTCGATTTTTTTAATGTTTTAATACGTTATTGTGCGGGCAAAAAGAAGTATCCATTCAAATTTTTAGCTCTCTATCTTAACCCATACCGAAGTTATTGATTTTTGAAAAAATATTTTTAAAATAATTATAACTTCTACAATAATAAAAATATTTTTATTTGTTGAGAGGTCATTTTTTTTTCCAATGTACTTGTTGAAAAAAATTGCATTTTCTTTCAATCTGACACCTTCAATTTTTTTCAAAAAAAGATTATAAAATTCTACGTGAAAAAATAAAATTTCTGAGATTTTACTGAAGAAGGGATTCAAATGACTTCTTGTGAAAAATTTTTTTTCGTTTTTTTTTCTTAATTTTGATCTTTTTTCTTCTATGACCACAATAGTTGATTTCAATTATGTTAAAATAAATAATTTAACTTCTCGCACATATTTCCTCAGTAAATTATAATAATTAACATTAAGAATTATACTTTTTATGTAAAAAAAATGAATCAAGTGCAAAACTTGCTTAAATTGTAGTTCATAATGTTAATTATTATAATTCACAAAAGAAATATGTGAGAGAAGTTAAATGATTTATTTTAACATAATTAAAATTAACTATTGTGGTCATAGAAGAGAAAAATATCAAAATTATGAAAAAACAAATTTTAATATGAAGTTATTTGAATCCCTTCTTCAGTAAAATCGCAAAAAGTTTGTTTTTTATGCAGAATCTTTGAATTTTGTTCAGAAATTTTTTTTAGTGTAATTAGGCTAAAAACAGCTAAAAAAAATATTTAAAGAACTAGCTGTTATGTACTCGGCGTTGCCCGGATTGAAATATATCGCAAACTGGAACTAACAGACAGTCGTTAACATTGTTGCCAGGTCTGAGGAAATGCCCCCAAATTTGAAGAAATTAGTGAGACCGTGAGGAAATTATGAAGATTTTAAGAAATTACATAAAAATCTGAGGAAATTTTGAAGACATGAAAAAATTACATAAAAACCTGAGAAATTTCTGAAGATTCGAAAAAAAAACAAAAATCTGAGGAAATTCTAAAGATTTGAAGAGAATACATAAAAATCTGAAGAATCTTTGATGATTTAAGTAAATTACATAAAAATTTGGGGAAATTTTGAACATTTGAAGACATTGCATACAAATCTGAAATTTTTTTGAAGATTTTAAGAAACTACACAAAAATCTGAGAAAATTTTGAAGATTTGAAGAAATTGCATAAAAATCTGAGGAAATTTTAAAGATTTTGGGAATTACATAAAAATCTGAGGAAATTTTGAAGATTTGAAGATTACATGAACATCTGAGAAAAATTTGAAGATTTGAAGAAATTCCATAAAAATCTGCGGAAATTTTTAAGACTTGAAGAAATTACATAAAAATCTGAGGAATTTCTGAAGGTTCGAAAAAAAAAACATGAAAATCTGTAGAAACGTTGAAGATTTTTGAAGAAATCACATAAAAATCTGAGCAAATTTTGAAAATTTTTAGAAATTGCATAGAAATCTGAAGATATTTTGAAGATTTGAAGAAATTATATAAAAATCTGAGAAGATTTGGAAGATTTAAATAAATTATATAAAAATCTGAGAAGATTTGGAAGATTTAAATAAATTATATAAAAATCTGGGGAAATTTTGAAGATTTGAAGAAATTACTTAAAAATCTAAAGAAATTTTGAAAATTTCAAGAAATTACATAAAAATCTGAGCAAATTTTGAAGATTTTTAGAAATTGCATAGAAATCGGAAGATATTTTGAAGATTTGAAGAAATTACTAAAAAATCTGAGAAAATATTGAAGATTTGAAGAAATTACATAAAAATGTAAGAAAATTCTGAAGATTTGAAGATTATCATTTTTTTACACGTATCTTTCCTTATCTTATAATCACACTTTTTTGGGCGATACATTTTTGTTCTACTCCTCCTACAAGTTGTACAAAAACATCACCAACGATTCCCGGATTGTAACAAAAAAAAACCTCGAAATATTGTCATCAGTTTATTCTATAACAACTTTTACACTTTAAATGAGCAATAAATTTTCAAAAAGTAATGTTGAAGGAAATTTATATGTAAGATCTAATTGTTCTACCTTCGTGAATATTAAACAGTATTTCTTTTAGAATTGGCATCTTTCCATCAACTTGATATTTTATTGTAAGAAAATAGTTTTTTTGACAAAAAATGGGGATGTAGAACGTGGAACTGTTAAGCTTTACGAAACGAAAATTGTTATCTGACTCCTGTCCTCATGAAAAATCACAAATTATAGAATTTTCCAAAATGATTTTGATATATTTAGTAATAAGTTGTAACATTTTATCTGAAAGTGAAAAAAAAAGTTAAATTTACTGTAAATTTAACTTTAACCTTGAATAACTTCTGAAGCGGTAAGCTTATCGAAAAATCATAGGAAACCTCTTTTGTAGGCCGTTCAATTCCCCACAAGAAAATGTATCGCACATTTCGGTACATTGACTTGAAGCCAAGGCATAAAATTTTAAAAGTTTAAAAAAATTTACCCCGTGTTATTTAAATGGACAATAGAAATTCGCGATGAAAGACCTCTAAATATAAAAATTAGGAGCTCTGCTTTTCACAGGAATCTTTTTTCACCTCCCTGAAAGTATTTAATAGCGGATTTCAAAAAAAAAGTGTCGCTTTTTTTGAATCAATCTAATGTAGAACTACATTTGCAGCAAAGGATTTCTAAAAAATCCCAAAATTGATGGAGGTATGACGATTTTTTTTTTTATTCTGTCAAGATGGTGTATAATATATGGTTTTTTAACAATACTCAAACTTCGAGGAGATCTGACGTGGTTTTTTTCATCGCACACGTTATTCTTGATATTTCTGTAAATGTCTGTTCACAAAATATTCAGATCAATAATAATTAGACTACCAATGCGAATATGAAAATTCACGAGAGGAAATTTAATAAAACTAGCTCACGCGTGCGCTACGCGCGAAGAAGAGAGGTTGGAGAGGAGTCAAGAGGAGCCGCGCGATAGGAAAGTTTAGTGCATTGGACAAAAAGAAAGAAACCTGGAGAAAGCTTCCTCGCTGAAAGGGACATGTACTGACTGGGTTCGGGGATGGGGAATGAGAGAAGCGTGGTTGATTGTTGGGTGTTGTAGAAGGGAGAGAGGAAGGGAGGATGTAAGACCAATGCGAGCAAAAGAAAGGCTTGGGAAGCGGTGGGATACAATTTGTGCTTGAATATTTGTCGGTATAAAGTTTGAAGGAAACGCAGAAATGTAAAAAAGAAAAACAAGAAAGGGTGTTGGAATATTTAATTATATGTTCATGTTATTAAATTTTTTTTGTAAAAGTCAAAGACATTTGAGAATATGTAAGAGTTAATATGTAAGGGTGTGTGTGGAGAAGACAGGCAAAGGTGCCAAGGAGGGGATGAAAGGAGACTGTTGAGTTAATTGTAGCGAGTGTATGGATCAATTTCAAGGGGGGGCTTTTTTGTGGATAAGGAAACGCGAAAATGATTGAGCGATGATTGAGGTTTGGAATGGATAAACGATCATATCTATGAGGAAGGTTGATACTGATGTGTTTGTTAAAATCAGCTTCTCAAAATACGTTGTACGAATAAGATTTTATTATTCGAAGTAAAAGATATATATGTGATAACGATGTGGTATGAGTCATAGACAT
Source organism: Alloplasta piceator (assembly GCA_946863875.1). Lineage (NCBI taxonomy): Eukaryota > Metazoa > Arthropoda > Insecta > Hymenoptera > Ichneumonidae > Alloplasta > Alloplasta piceator. The sequence goes on along the minus strand of OX333077.1, from coordinate 28,774,160 downwards.
AAAGTATGGACTACGCGATCCGCACTGGAAGCCATTGCCTAAAGTGTCCGCCAGGGTAGACAAAGAGAGAACGAAATGGTGGCCATAGCTATCTCTTTCTAACTCCCTCATTGGCTACTGTTAGAAAGAGACAAGACTTAGCCACCGTTAGTCGCTATCTCTTTCTCTCGGGTGACGCTCTATGCGTAGTCCATACTTTATGTCTATAGTATGAGTTAACGTGTAAAGGTGTGAGTGGAGAGAACAGGGAAAAGAGGTTAAAAGTAAAGGAGACGAGAGCTGGGTTAACATTATATGGGGAATCAAGAGAAAACAATAAAAGAATAGAAGAACAGATAGAAGAAATCCACGAGAGAGCGATAAGAGGGGAAAGAACGAATATGTTGGGAGGGAAACGAACAAAAAGGAATAGGTGCGTTTTTTAGGGAATATGATGCCAAAAAAGGGGAGAGCAAAAATGATAAACGAATGGGCAGTGGAATTGAAGGAAAATGAAAAGAATTGTTAAACAGAAGCAATGCAGAGTATAAATAATATAGTCATAAGCAAGAAAATATATGTTGTAAGAAATAAGTTTGTAAAAAACTTTTTTTAAAGTTATGTGCAAATAAAACTTCATTGATCGATTGATCTAAAAGGTTTGTTTTAAGGGCAGGCAAAACACCCTCCCCCCGCCATTCCGCTCTTGTGAGTGCGAGAGAGAGCGCCTATATGGGTCCTGTGAGAGCGAGAGAGGTTCTTTAGCCTGGCCTTAATGGAATTATCGATAGAGATACTTCAATCAAGCGCGAAATAATTTCTTTTTGTTCTATAAATCTGTTTTTTTCTAAAGTTCGAAATGAGACAACGAAAAATACATCGTTTTCTAGAGGAAGAGGAAAAATTTCATCGTATTCGCTTAACGAGAAATATTGAAAATCAACGACCTTACTGAGCAGCGCAATAAGCAGAAAAGGCGTGTAATTTGCATAATAATACCAAAATGCTTTTCAGATGTATAAATGAAAAAAATGTTGCTCGGTAACGTTTGTATTGTGTTTTTTATCTTTCCTGACACCGCTTTAGGAATAGTGATATAGTTATTGTTGCGTCCATAACTCGCTAGATGGTATTGACCACTGACAAAATCAAAAGGGTGGTTAACGCGATCCATAGCGAGTTATTACTGAAGCACAAACCATAAAATCAATGTGGAAATTTCTCTCTATAATATTATATTATGTACTTATATGCATTCATATACACATACGGGTCAGAATTTATCTCGGCTAATCACTAAGACATATTTTTCGCTCGTTGTATTTTTTTGCACGAGTATCCTGAAAGCTTATCGCGCGCGTGAGCTAGTGAGAAAAAAAAACAATACCCCGAAAGCAATATAACATACACGATTCCGGGGAATGGGTGCGTAAACAAACTTTAAAAAACATCTATTCATCTCTTATGAAAATATTTATCGATGTACGGTTAATTTTTCGCCAAGAAATTGTTAAATCTTTTTTTTTTTAATATACTCAAAAGCAACCAAAGTAAAACAAGAAAAATTGTTAAATATTTTTTTTGCGCAAAATCAAACATGCGTCAATAAATATTTTAATAAAAGATGAATAGATATTTTTTGAAGTTTGTTTAAACACCCATTCCCCGGAATCGTGTATATTATATTGCTTTCAGGGTATTGTCATTTTTTTCTCATAGTCAAATCCTCCTGTTACAGTACTAATAAATTCAAAGTTGAGTTGAAAACCCATACCAACCTCGATAAAAAATCATAGTAACAATACAATACAATACTAGGGCAGTCAGCATTATTGTATCCGTACTATTTTCTCGATATTTACAACACCTCAGATTATATTAAATATATAACAGTCTGATACCGCAGAGATCCCACTCTGGAAAAAGAGTTTTTTCGTGTAAAAAAACCTCAGAAATCTGACAAAAATATGAAAAAACAGATTGGAGCGTAGGTTCATCAATAAAACGCCTTTTTGAGAAAAAACCTATTTTTCTATGCTTATTCAAATTGGTACGTGTTTAAAAATATTTTTTTTTTTGAAGCTGAGATCTTTTTCGATGAAAATATATGTCGAATTTTTTATTTTTATTACAGTGGTCTAGAGAAATTGATTAGAACAAGACGTTCAAGAAATTTCAAAAAAATGACGTCATCGGTACAGTGAAACTGATCGATTTAAAAATCCAAAAAAAATCCAGAGTGTACTCTCATACTGTACTATGTGTCCCTAAAGTTACAAAACGATCGTCGACTATGAGGCCCAAGCGCAGCATGCTGCCTTTCGGGATTATTACTCATATATAAACCGGATTGCTCTCTCTCTCTCTCTCAATTCACAATATTATTTGAAATGATCACGACATACCATATATACCTATGAAGATACATTTACAATTTCGGACGAATTTTTGGAAATATGAGCTTCTCGCCCTCTTATTAATCGTTCGTCGAATATCTCCCAATCTGCGGAAATATCGAGAATGTAATACAAATGACTTATCTTCTATATGTTCAATTACTTCTCGCTTTCCCTTCGATTCAGCAATTGATAAAGAAAAAGGTCGCAAAATGCTCCAGTCGCCCAATGTCCTTTTAATATTACGGGCACTTTCACGCACGTACGACGACTTGCCGATATTTGATATGCACTTATATGCGACAAATACAACTTTATTCAATAACTACGGCTAAAAAACCTCGATGAACATAAATTAATACAGAATACATATATAACAACGACTTAAGAGATACAAGCGAAATAAATATCGCGATAATGATTCTCTTCGTATTCCTCTGGCGACGCATGCCGGACAACTGGGGCGAGGATCATCTTGTTCTCAAGAAATTTGACTGTACAATATAACCGGTTATTCAAACAATACTCATAATATATATATGTATCTTAGGGTGGCGCAAAAAAACCGACTATTTTTTTTCGAGTATTTTGTGATGGTACGTTAGTTTTTTATGTTTAAAGAACCCTCACCGAAAATGAGCTCAAAAAAAAATTTTAAGGGTCACTCAAGATTTTTACAAATTTCAAACATCGTCAAAAATTGAATTTTTATTATTTTTCATTTTTTTTTGCTTATTACGGTAGAATTTTCTAGACAAAAAAAAATATCTCAAATTTTTAGCTCGAAATATTCATTTTTAAAGGTCGCTCATAATTTTTTCATATTTGTAGGTGCATTAGTTGCACTTACAAATATATATTTGTATATTGCATTAGATGTTTTCGAGTGACCTTTAAATATTCATATTAAGATTTGATAAATTTTTTCTTTTTATAATTAAGATAATCGATAAAAATAGACCACGAGATGAATAAAAAATTAAACACATTACTGAAAATATGATTTTTTAATGACTCGATGTTTTGCAAATTACAGTAATAATACGATTGATTATTTTTTCTTTGAGTTCTCAATTTCTTTTAATTCTTTTTTCTTTCGTCGTATCTTTCAACATTACGAGCATGTGAACGATCTGTTTTATCGATGCTACAGTAGAGCAGAGTGTATGTTAATTTTTGCGACACAACCATTCTTTGACTATTGAACCGAATGATCTGAAATTTGACCAGGTGACGGGTGATTCTAGAGAGCTTCGTCTAGAGCCTAATGGTCAGAAAATAGAGAAATTCAACATAGAAATGTACTTTTTCCGGTAAAAGCTGCGAGTTCCTAAACAGAAATGGATCCAATCATTTTTGCATCGCTCAATTTAAGAAAAACACACCACTAGCGAGCTCTCTAGAGCTCTCTAGAATCACCTGTCACCTGGTCAAATTTCAGATCATTTGGTTCAATAGTCAAGGAATGGTTGTGTCGCAAAAATTAACACACACTCTGTTTTACTGTAGCGTCAATAAAACAGATTTTTCACATGCTCGTAATGTTGAAAGATACGACGAAAGAAAAAAATTAAAAGAAATTGAGACCTTGAAGAAAAAATAATCAATCGTAGTATTACTATAATTTGCACAACATCGAGTTATTAAAAAATTGTATTTTAAGTATTGTGTTTAGTTTTTTATTCATCTCGTGGTGTATTTTAATCGATTATCTTACTAATTAGAAGAAAAAAATTTATCAAATCTTAATATGAATACTTAAAGGTCACTCGAAAACATCTAATGCAAGGCACGTACAAATAAAAAAAAATTATGAGTGACCTTTAAAAATGAATATTTTGAACTAAAAATTTCAGAAACTTTTTTTTTTGTCTATAAAATTCTATCATAATGAGCAAAAAAAATTAAAAATAATGGAAATTCGATTTTTGACGATTTTTTTAATTTTTAAAAATCTTGAGTGACCTTCAAACAAATTTTTATTGAGCTTATTTTTGGTGAGGGTTCTTAAAACATAAAAAACTAACATATCACAAGAGACTCGAAAAAAAATAGTCGGTTTTTTCGCGCCACCCTAATATATATACCTCGCCTATCGAAACGACATCGCTGCCAATATTTCCTATTACAGGAGGACTCACTCAAAATTTTCCTCCCTATTTTGCGAGGATCTCAAATGGTTACAATAATTCTAAGCAAAATACGATCAATCTTACACATATCCATATAAACATAATATTCCATAGACGAGGTGCAAGAAATTTACAGCATGTTAAACAGATCTTCCGGATCGAAAGGTGGAAAAATTTCGATATAACACAATCGTGCGCCCTTGAGTGAAAGGGAACTCGTAAGAGCACCAAATCATCTACTCCGAAGGAAATCTTGGAAACACTTTTTTGCGATCTCTTTCTGTATTCAAAATAAATTTTCAATCTTGACTCGGCGAGAGCGATCTTGTCCCTATGAGTCAATTGTAGCGAGGATGGAAACGAGAGAAGTGTATCGATTTGCTCTTGTGCCCGCTTTCCAAAATGCATATTATGCGGCGTAAAACCCGTACTCGAATGTAAGGTCACGTTCAAGATCGATTCGATTCGAGCAATTGCTGGTCCTATTTCGTGTGTACGTATGAACACAGAGTTCGAAACAGACGTCCAAGCTCCCGCATCGCACATTCTGTGGGGTTGCTCTGGGATGAGAAGATGGTTTTTATTGTCTCTTGCTGAAAACGTGATCTCCAGGTCGGAGACGTGAATTGTGTCCCGTTGTCTGAGAGTATTCGAATGGGTTTTCCCATTTCCGGGATGTATTGATAAATAATTTTCTTTAAAGCGATTCGCGCGTTGGCGCTTTTTATCGAATATAGCTTTACATATTTTGAATGCGCATCCAACACCACAAGAATATGTCGAACGCCTCCGATTGATCTCGGGAGAGGCCCATAGAAATCGATGGTAACGCGTTCCGATGGTATGCTCGCGGGGACCATATTATATTCACCCTCCATAGCATAATTTGTATACTTCACCCGCTGGCATCAGTCACATTTAAGCACATAGTCTATTACAAGTGGTGATTTAGGTATGCGGCCGTAGAGAGACAATAGTGAAGGCCGTCTTCACCATAGTCTATTACGTTTTTATTAATTTTGTCCTAACAAAAATGACTTTTAATATACGCGAGGGTTTTTGACACGCCAGGATGTCCTAATTTTTTGTGCGAGAATTGTATCATGCGTTTTCGCAACAAGTCAGGGACAACAAGTCACCAATGAACTACAGAACGGGTTGCTAAGCTATAGTGAGTAGACTGAAATAATATACCCTTGTGAACCTGAAAGTTTTGAATAGCGCTACCTGCCTCAACTGGTGAAATAATTTTAGCGAGGTACAAATCTTTATGCTGCAGCTCCGAAATCATGAGCAAATTCTGACGAATATCCTTAGGCATATCATCATAGGTACTTGCCAATTTATACATAATACTGTATTGTACCGGTTTTAACACGATCTTCATTAATATATTTGACATGAGTGACGCCACGATCAACTTACGAGTATTGTTCTCTGGTTCGAATTTTCCGACGGGGTTTCTACTGAAAAAATCGGCCACCAGATTTCCGCGGCCAGTGTAATGCTGTACCCGGATCATATACTGCTTTAAATAAATACTCCAGCGAACGAGCCTCGCCGTATGAAAAGGTGTGGTATTTAAGAAAGTTAGCGCCTGAGGATCGGTAATGACATAAAAATGGGTTCCTGCTAAATACAATCGATACTTCGCTATCGCGTACACGATCGCAAGAAGCTCCTTTTCGGTTATGTTATATAGTCCGACCTCCAGGTAAGAAACCCAGCGATAAGAAACTTCCCCCAGTCGAGCGTTTCCCCCACTCCGACTCGAACTCCGAGCTCGAGAATTTTGTGCGCGGAACCTCTGGTTAAGAAACCAGCCTGGGAGAGATAATTCGGGCAAAATAGAGTGAAAGCCGTAGTGTAAATTAATGTGTGCGTGCGGGCATGAGTATCCGTGTGTGAGTGTGTGAATCGTCCCAGCGGGTTTCTTATTGAGAGGATCGCATGCGAAAAAGAGTGAGAGAGACAGACAGAGGTGGTGAGCGCAGAGCGCGCGCCTGGTGGGGGTATGCGATATATAACAAAAACTCTTCCCCTTGGGGGCTTTTGGTTTCTTACCAGGAGGTCAGACTGTAGATTGTTTCAGCCACGTTGAGACAACAACTCACTAATAAAATTATTCGATGTTCTCCGTCCGCATTTGTTTGATAAAGTATTCCACTGATGCCCTTATCAGATGCGGTCAGTCTGTAATTTGAATGGGACTACATGATGCAACATAAGGAGAGGGTCGATCAAATTTATATGCTGGATGCTTAATTGACGATAATGTGTACAGACGCCTATGATCTGCTGTAGCTCCGTTCGATTATTCGGTTCTTCAAGATTACGGATGGTCTCGAGCTTATCCGGATTAGGGCGAATTCCCTCTGCTGATAATATAAAACCGATAAAGGCAACTTCCCGACGAAAAAAGAGCTTCATCTAAGCGCAAGGCGTAATTTTGATCTTGCTATTTTTTAAATATCCGATCGATGCTCTTCAAATGTTTTAGAGGTGATTAATAAATCATCAATATAGCACGTGAGAAACGAATCAAATTCATTCTCTAATGCAAGGTTCAGAACTCGGATAAGCCCGCTTCTGGCCGTCTTCAAACCAAAAGAAATTCTATAAAATTGGTACAGTTGCGAGCCATACAAAAAAGCGGTATACGGCCGCAAGTCTGATGCGAGTGGGACCTGCCAGTACCCATAAGATAAATCGGCGGTCGATAGATATTCAGTACCGTCAGATTTTTGTAAAATTTCTCAAATGATAGGCGGCGATTCATTATCGGATTCAATGGCGTTGTTAGTAAAATGTGGATCTAAACAAACGCGAATTCGCCCATCTTTCTTTTCGACAATTCTTAGCGGATTGCAATACTGACTATCCGATCGCTCAATAATACCGACTTTTGGCATGTTTTCAATTTCTTTGCCCACCGCTTCTCGCATTGCAAATGAAACAGGATATGAACGACGTACGACGACTTTTGAGTCTTTCAATCGAATTTTATGTTCGTATGTTCCCACTTCATTAACCTTGAATGAGAATAAGCGCTTGTACTTCAGTAGCATTCGCATAACCGTGTCCCGCTGTTTGGCAGTATAATCTGTTAATTGCGAGGTGATATTCTGCACGTCCTTGAAACATTTTCGTCCTCACCTCCTTCATACAAATTGCCTGCGCATCGTGCCTCCATGAGTTGATAACAAGTTTTTGCATCCTCATCTAACGTGTCTTCTCTCTCATTATATTCTTTATCGGGTTTATCGGTAATGTCGGATGCAATCGAACTTCTCAAGATTCTATGTGCGGACAAATTCATTGAGTGCCGTGTCTCTTCGAAAAAATGCGGATCGATGATATCCGGATCAGTGTCGCTTGATGAACACGTCTCATCTACCATAACATTCTTCGAGACTTTCATGAGTTGGGCGTTGATTTTCTTCTCGTGAGTTTCTAAACCTTCTAGCATTTGGTGAAGTTTAATTTTATTTTGAGCATTAATGGGCTTGACAGGATTAATATGCACAATTTGTATATATCTAAACTCTTCGTTGGTGCGCACATTAAGTCGTTCTAAAGGAGACTGACCAAACGAAACCAGATTTGGTGTTATTATTTCACCGTTAACGCTTACCGATCTACATGAAAAGTTTAGAATGGCACCCATTCTCAACATCCAATCACTACCAATTATAAAATTACTCGATAAATGCGGTATAACCAAAAACATGGACGAGATTTTCATTTCCCCTATTGTGATTTGAATCACCACCTGTTTTCAGACTGGAGTTGGCTTTTCTTTAATGGCAGTGAGCATAACAATATTCGCAACCGTCAATTCTACGAGCTTACTTACTTATCTCAAATAACTGTAGAATTGCTCGGACATACACGTTACTTGACTACCTGTGTCGAGCAGCGTGGAAACTGAGATATTAATTAAAAATATGATTGCGTACGGACATGTTCGGTTAAGAGATGCTTCTTTTTCAGAATCGTGATCGTTTTTCGTTTTCGTAATCGACGCAGCGAGGTCTTCGAATACATCGAATGGATAGTAACGCGCGTTCGACCCATGACTTACGGCGCAAAAGATTAGTGTAAAGACCCGTTCAAATATTCTTGATCATTATTTGCTCCCTCATAATCCCCTTGTTCACTTTCTAGTCTTGTGTTTTCTGATGCTGGTATATTTGGTGGAGGTACTGACATATTCGGCAGCGGATATCACGGTGCTACGTTTACATCCATCCCCCTAGCACGATGGGCTGCTGATTGCGGAGGAATTTTATTATTGTTGCCACTCGTATTTGGCGAACTGCTTGCGTAACGGGATCCCTCACTACTACCATTCGTATTCGGTGAATCAGTGAAACTGGAATTATAACTCGTACCGGGATTTCCTGCATTACGACGAATTGCCCGATTTGTATTTTCTTCATAGGGCGCATCACGCTGTGCTAATGCTCGTGCAATTATGTTCGTTGCAGAGTAATCTATAGTTTCAAGCGCGTCGCGCGCTCGCAAAGAAAGTTGTTGCACGACGCTATAGTTTATTTCATAGGGATTTAATTTTGGAGAGAAATATTGGGCACCGCTCGTTTGTTTGAGGAAATACGATCGCATTGTGCTATCAGGAATAACGTATCTCTGTGACGACCATAAACATTTTAGCCACACTTATGTGGGAACCGATTGAAACTCCTCAAGAAAAGCGACCCTGAACGCGGCATAATCTACGTATTCGTTATTTTGAGCTCGATACGAATCTCTAGCCCGTCCCCCCCAAATTGTCTCCAAGACCAATAATTCGTCATCAACTTGCACCTTTTTAACAAGAAAATACTCTTCCACCATTTCCACGAACTTATTCGGATTTTCCAGAGGATCATTTCCAAATCGCGGCGGTTTGATATTTAAATTGATTGAATAAATCCCATGATCGAGCACCTTTAGCATACCTGTGTTCTTGCTGGTCTCTCCGCTCACACTCGAACTATTTCTCAGCTGTTCATTTTCTTGTTTGGGACGACGTATCTCATTGACCTGTCCGGCTTGCAATTCCTTTGACTCACGCAACTCGTCTGTCATCCTATGTCTCAATGCTTCCTATTCACTCCGATGTCTCGCAATGCGCTCTTGTTCGAGACGCAACCGCTTATTAATCGCTGCAGCCTGAATTTGTAATTCGGAAGTATCATTCGATGTTGACATGTTTGTTCCATTCGCATCTTCCTGACGATTTTCCGTGTTTTCAGCGTTATCCATTCTTTTTTATTTTGACCGCGTCAGCATGTGGCAATTTATAATTTTAATGCCAGTCGATAATTTTCTTCAATTTATTTTATGTGTGAGGCTAATTCGTGCCCCACATCAGGGGCCAAATGTAATATTTATTCGTCTATTTGATACAAGCCGGTTCTCGATCTTTCAAGATTGTAATTTATTGTTACCTTCACATAGCGTGCTCTCCTGTACAAACATAGATACACTAGCCTGTTTCAAATTAAATGACTATTTTCGTTTTTTCAAAGATTATTGATAAATCGTCAGAGTATCCCTAAACAAAGACCCTGTCCAAATATGAGCCCTCAATATTGATATTTAGAGGTAGCTATTTTCAATTTCTTCTTTCCCTTTAAATAACATGGGAACAACATTTTTGGAATTTTGAATTTTTATTATTCCAAAACGAATCACTGTACAGTAATAAGAATTATGGATTTTTGGAGGAAATTGGAAGCTCTATAAAAAAGGTCAAAATGAAGATTCGCGTGAGTCCAGCCGTTTCGGAGTAATCAAGCCTTAACCATTGAACTGTTTAGAATAATGATGTTTTTTACTTATAAATGGGTTGAATTCGACTCATATCACTTAAATACCCAATGTTATTATCTTTAAAACAAATATCTGCACCTTTTCAATAGAATCTTGATCAACGAATTTTATTAATCATCGATGAATGATTAATTTTATTCTTCATTAATAAAAAAATACGGGTATCTCACAAAAAGATGATAAAATATCGTTCCAAATTTTATATATTATGAATCAATATTTTATTTTAATTCTTTATAAATGTTTTGAATGAATTATGTGACCCCAAGTTAAATGATATAAGTAGTAGGTGTACCACTATGGCGAAAAAATGGTGGGGGAAATCCTCCCCACCACTTTGCGTGCCAGAGTGGTAATCAACCCACCGCTCTGCGCTCCAGAGCAGTATTGTTATTGTTATTATTATTGTTATTGTTAAACGACTTGAAATTACTCGTAACCAATGAGAAGTCAATGTGAAATCGCTTGAAATCGATGAAAATCGCTTGGAATCTATGGAAATAACTTGAAATCACGTGAAATCACATGCCTTTTGAAATCACTTGTACCCTGCATACGGTAGTGAATAACCTCTCGGAAATGAAAATAGGATCTTTGGCTATTTCGATAGATGTCAATTGCGTTGGCAAAAAATTTTGAACTAATTTCTTGAGACTAAAAATATATTGACTTTTGGTAATCAATGTGGTAATCAACCCACCGTTCTGCGCTCCAGAGCAGTATTGTTGTTGTTATTATTATTATTATTATTATTATTATTATTATTATTATTATTATTATTATTATTATTATTATTATTATTATTATTATTATTATTATCATTATTATCATTATTATTATTATTATTATTATTATTATTATTATTATTATTATTATTATTATTATTATTATTATACCCCGTGTGGGGTTCTTCCGACCCCCATCGGGCGCGTCCCCAGGTGGCGGATAGGGGAATGCTCGGCAGATATGTCGGGTAGGTGGGGCATAATATACCACCCGCGGACCAAAACAGAAATTTGCATGCAGAAGAGCACACGTCTGTTCCCTCTTCGGGCGGTGTGTTCGCCAGCGTCTGTCATCATGTAGATGCGGCTGGGAGTCATGCATTGATTGGTACACACCTTAGCACACTGGGAGTGCCTTTAACCGACGTAGGCGTTTCTTCTGCGCCGGTGAAGAGGCTGCTATGAGCTTGCTCTGCCGAGGTGGCAACTGGGGTGTGTATCTGGAACCAGCCCCTTCGGGCCCTGATCAGGAAGTGTGCACTGAATGCAGCTGTCGGAGGCTGCATTGCTTCGGGCGAGCGCTGATCCGTCCGTGTTTTCCTGGACGGTTAAGCGTAGGTCAGGCCTCAGGGAACTGAGGTAGGAGTCAAAGTGCTCTGAGGGTATACCCGTTCCTGACTATTACGGCCCGCCCCTTTGCACACGAAGCGTTGGTTCAACCCAAGGAAAAAATGCCCAATTCAAAAGAAAACAGCGAAGATGCAGTGAGCAAGGAGTTATCTTTCCTCGCGAAGCTGCTTATCGAGAGCGATAGGAAGGTGGTGGCGAGTCTCGCAGAAATGCGCAGGCTCATTGGAACAATGAGTGATGCCGTAAAAAAAGCAGCCGAACGTCAACAAGACGATGAAGGACGGACTGCCCGCCCTGGAGGAGCACTTGGAGGGACTCGAGGGAAGTCACCGTCCAATTAAGCAGGCTCATAGCCTCCTGAACAGACCGGCGGCCCCGAGAGCCAGACTCCAAAGTGCTCCTACATCAGAAGCGAGTTGCTCCTGGGCGACACCAAAACCCATTCCCCCCACGAGGGTCGAACGGAAGAAGAGGCCGGCGTCGAGTCCGCCTGTACCCCCAATCACGGAGGTACAGGCAAAGAAAAAAAAAGAAAAGGAGGCCTCGCCGGAGAATGCCTGGACAGAAGTCCAGCGCAAGAAGGTGGAAAAAAAAGGAAAAAAGAAAGCCGGGAACGAAAAGGCTGCGCCGGCCTCTCAAACCAGCAGGCCAGCAAATACGCCTCATAAGACGGCAGCTGCGGCCAAGAAATCGCATCCGAGAAAACCGGAGGCGATTGTGCTGAAACCGGCAGAGGGTAAAACCTATGCGGAGATCCTCAACGTTGTCCGCAAGAAGGTGAATCCCGAAGCACATGGAGCTGAAGTACGGTCGATCCGGCGCACACGAGCAGGAGGAGTCCTGCTCGAGCTGCGAAACTCATCGGCCGATTCGAGAGCTGCTTTTATAGAAGCTCTCAAGGCCGCAGCTGGGAAGGAGAGCAGCATTGAGGAATTGGTCTCGAAGTCACGTCTCGAGATTCGAGACCTCGATAGCTGCTCCACGAAAGCAGGGGTTGAGGAGATTATGAGGGTAGCCCTCAGACATTTATTATAAAGGAAATGACAACCGAAGTTGCCATCCCTGTGTGACCTCGCCTTTAAAGGCATACAGGGCAGCACAAAATCAATACGAGACACCCCACTAGGAGGTGCCTCACGCAAACCATCTCTACGCACCGGCTAGCCACCACCGGACGACATGCCGCATTCGACATCAGGAATTAGCCGCTTGGTTTCTCAGGAAACTTCACGTTGCAACTTGGCCCACTTAAGGGCAATAGCTACCTCACTTTCAAAACGGTAGCTAGACTCCTTCCTAGTGGACCTATGACTAGGCCGGTCGTGGGCGTCAAATTCCACCGCAGGATTAAGCGCAAACGCTGGACGAACCTAGCGTATTCGTTCAAATCGCTTATCCAGGCCTCCCATCAAGTCGCTGCCCGCCTTAGCGACGAGCAGCTTTGGTTGACTAATTGAGCGGGGGCGTCACTCCCCGACAAGAATAACCGTGGGACAAGACCACAGAGCGCCCGATGTTTGTGTGAGAAACATTCGGAGCGCCCCAGTGTGGCCTCATCCGCCTGAGAGCCAAGTCTCCCAGGACCGGATCGTGAAAGGCACGCACGGGATGAACCAACAATGCTTCCGTGGAAACACTGCGGTCAACCCATAACGTACACAGACCGTTCTCGTACTTGCCCCCGGGTAGCCCTCAGACAGTACGAGGGCCCGCTGCAGGTCGCATTGACCCGGCCGAACGCGCGGGAACAGGTCACCGCCATCGTCACCATTAACGAATCAGGCGCGAGGACCCTGTTGCGAAACGCTCGCGTCAAGATCGGCTGGGTCAATTGCCGCATCCGGAGACGAGTGGAAGTACCGAGATGTTTCAAGTGTCTCGGCTACGGGCACCACAGTACCCGGTGCAAGGGCACTGACCGCTAATGGTCCAATTAGCCGAGAGTTAACGGCAGTGGCAGCCCAAGGGTCCATACTGCGTCCCGACATTTGGAATGCCACTTATGACGGGATTCTCCGAATAGAGATGCCTGAAGGTTCTTTCCTGGTTGAGTATGCGGATGACATAGCCGCTATTATCATTGCGCGTACCGTAGAGGCAGCGCAGATGAGACTCAACCAGGTAATGCGTCGGGTCCACTCCTGGATGGAAGACCACGGCTTGCAGCTAGCACTGGCGAAAACTGAGATCGTGCTCCTAACCAAAAAGCATATTCCGCTTTTGAGGGATATGCAGGTAGGAGAGACGACGGTCCGGACAAAGGTGTCGGTGAAGTACCTGGGGTTGAAGCTCGATTCTCGGCTCACCTTCGGGGAAGAAATAATATCAAGAGCGGACAAAGCTGCGGCAGTGACGACGCTGCTGAGCAGGGAAATGTCCGACATTGGTGGTCCTCTGCCCTGCAAGCGTCGCCTTCTGCTACGCACGGCCGAGTCCATAATGCTCTACGGCGCCGAAGTCTGGGCCGATGCGCTTCGGTTTGAAAAATACCGGAAGCGTATGGCCGGAGTGCAGCGGAGAGAGGCCCTCCGTATCGCCTGCTCTTACCGCACGGTCTCAGAGCCGGCGGCGCTAGTGATAGCCGGGGTCATGCCAATTGACCTCCTCGCCCAGGAGCGGAAGTTCGTCCACCAGGACCTTCCCGATGAGGAAGAGAGGGAGAGGCGGAAAGTGCTTGCCAGGTCCCACAGTATGCAGGCCTGGCAAGAGAGATGGGATGAGGATCCGCGGGCCAGGTGGACAGCGAGACTCATTCCTCGCTTGGACACCTGGATCAACCGTCAGCATGGTGAGGTAAATTATTACCTCACACAATGCTGACGGGGCACGGGTATTCCCGGTCTTATCTTTGCAGAATGGGTAAAGTGCCGGACCCGTGCCGCATATCCTGTGGACCCCCCAGAGGTGATGCCTTCCACACATTCATCGAATGCGAAGAATGGAACGTGTGGAGGGCACCATTGGAGGAAAAGTTCAAGAGCATAACCCCGGAAAATATTATCGGAGTTATGCTCCTGGACGATGAAACTTGGACGGAGGTCACTTCCTTCGCGGAAGCTGTCCTCCGTCGGAAGAAGAGAGTTTTGGAGGAAGGAACGCCCTAAGGGGCGTTCAAAACAACTGATGGCGCCACCCCAAAGTAATGCTAACGCGGTTCCGGGGTGGTCGTCTGGAGATACAGGGAGGGGTCTTAGTCGGTAGTTTCTTCGGAGGAGTCTGAAACACGGGGAGCCAAACCATCGCTCCCGACAGTGCGTAAAGGCATTTCCCCCACTGTAGAAAAAAAACAAAAATTATTATTATTATTATTATTATTATTATTATTATTATTATTATAATTATTATTATTATTATTATTTTATTATTATTATTATTATTATTATTATTATTATTATTATTATTATTATTATTATTATTATTATTATTATTATTATTATTATTATTATTATTATTATTATTATTATTATTATTATTATTATCATCATCATTATTATTATTATTTGCACTATTTATGACTACTTATTTGCGCTCCATCTCCTTCTAGCTCATCCCCCCAACAGTCGACTCCTTTGTCTGCTCCTCGCGGATCGTAACCAAAGTCATCAGCCTCGAACATGAGGGCAAGTATCTGCCAAGCATCCCTGTTTTCGCCACCGCGGATCATGATTCATGGGCCGTGCGTGGTGGTGGATATGGACACCACGTACGCTGTTATTGCACCTAGCCCCACGTACACGCTATCGAGGGCCTTGGCTGCCCCGGGAATTTCTTCGTAGGGCTTCAAACCCCATACGCTGCACTCCAATAGCAGCGCAGGGGTTGCCGAGACAATGTCAATGTGCGGGTGGCGTGAAGATCTCGTGATCTTTGAAAAATTCGCTCACACCAAAATCCACGAGATAAACCTCAATCCTCAATAAACCTCAATAAACCGCGGTGTAGCCTATATCGTTGGTATACACGATTTTGCCGCAGTACACAGCATAAAAGCGCTCTACAATACACGATGCACCGCTCACCCGCTGCTCAATGTCTAATCGAGCGCCAAGTCGCTGTTCGATATGAAATTGGTACAGCAAACTGGATAATTGCTTGAAAGCAATTTTCATTGTTAGCGTACGTATTTGTATGACGCTAGCGGTCACGATATTCACTACGCGGCACCAAAACACAATTTCTACTGGCAATTTACCGTAGCGCGGAAACATTGTGAAAAAGCGCAAAGAGAACGTAAGTGTTTCGCGTACGCCGGCTATCAAAAGACTAAGGAAAACGATGGTAATAAGAAGATGCTACATCTCGGCGAATTACGCGTTCCTGCACCCCCTACCCAGCATATCGTATTTAATAAACGCTCGATGACCGTGAACTCAAACCTGGAGACGCGCGCGCGTTGATATCGATGCGCTAGACGAAATAGATACGCCTTGCGTAGCGTCTGCACGAAATTAATGAGGCTTTCGAATGTGCAATCATAAATCCACGTGATAGTTATCAAGTAAACAGCACCGATCAGCGGCACGTGGCGGTGATTGAGGTATTTCAAGTTTATTTTTTAAATATTACGAAGTTTATTTATTTAAAATGCACTTGGAAAATTCAGTCAAAATGTTTCGATGAACCGTCGCAGCATTACTCTGCGATTTGCATGAATTTTTTGAGGAAAACGGAATGCATGTGGGTCATTCCATGTCAAATCGACCAATAGTTGGAATCGAACTCTTCCAATTTTGATGAAATTTGGTTCGAAGTTTTCTTTGATTATGAACCACAGTTTTCCCAAAGAAAAAAATTAAATTTTTATAGTTATGCGAAATTCGAAATTTCACCATTTTTTCAATTTTTCAAGTTTATTTTTTAAATATCTCGAAGTTTATTTATTTAAAATGCACTCGGAAAATTCAGTCGGAATGTTTGGATAAACCGTCACAGCATTTTTCAGTGATTTTCAGGAACTTTTCGAGAAAGAAGGAATGCGTGTGGGTCATTCCATGTCAAATCGACCAATAGTTGGAATCGAACTCTTCCAATTTTGATGAAATTTGGTCCGAAGTTTTCTTTGATTATAAAACGAAGTTTTACCAAAGAAAAAAATTTTTTTTTATAGTTATGCGAAATTCAAAATGTCACCATATTTTCAATTTTTAAAGTTCATTTTTTAAATATCTCGAAGTTTACTTATTTAAAATACACTCGGAAAATTCAGTCGAAATGTTTGCAGGAACCGTCGCAGCATTTTTTTGTGATTTTAATGAATTTTTTGAGAAAGCAGGAATGCATGTGGGTCATTCCATGTCAAATCGGTCAATAGTCGGAATCGAACTCTTCCAATTTTGATGAAATTTGGTCCCAAGTTTTCTTTGATTATGAAACGAATTCTTACCAAAGAAAAAAATTTAATTTTTATAGTTATGCGAAATTCAAAATTTCACCATTTTTCCAATTTTCCGAGTTTATTTTCTTCATATCTCGAAGTTAATTTATTTAAAATGCACTCGGAAAATTCAATCGAAATGTTTGGATGAACCGTCATAGCATTTTTCTGTGATTTTAATGAATTTTACGAGAAAGAAAGAATGCATGTAGGTCATTCCATGTCAAATCGACCAATAGTTGGAATCGAACTCTCCCAATTTTGATAAAATTTAGTCTGAAGTTTTTTTTTTATTATAAAACGAAGTTTTACCAAAGAAAAAAATTAAATTTTTATAGTTATGCAAAATTCAAAATGTCACCATTTTTTCAATTTTTCAAGTTTAATTTTTAAATATCTCGAAAACCGTTTGGAAAATCGTTTGTATACAGCGACCAGTAGAAATCGTTGGGAGGGCAAATCGCTCATAACACATACAAATCGTTGGGAGGGCGAATCGCTCATAACACATACAAATCGTTGGGAGGGCGAATCGCTCATAACACATACAAATCATAGACAGTAATAGCGTAGTAGGTATGAACTATAATGATATATCTACCGTAATGTGCATTCTATACAGTGGATTTAGGTTCGTCGTGAAAAGTACACTGCGGGCTTCTTTTCGCGAAAAGAAATATGCTGAATTAATTTAAGAAATAAACAAATTTGGAGAATTTTGAATTTTCAAAAATCATGAGAATCCACGATCGACATTAAATTTTTGATTCAGCTATTTTTTATGAATTCAAGATGCTTTGCCTGTACAGTCCCAGTCAAAAATTTTATCTGTTCGAAATTTCCGTATTTTGCAATACAATAGAAATCTGAACAAATTTGGCAACATTTCGCATGCTATAAACAACGATTATCAATAATAATATTTCCCAAAGGTTATTAATAAATTGCTTAAACAAATAATTATTCAACAACTTTTCGGTAAGTTTTTTCTTAAACAAAATCGAATGCATTTATTTTTCTGAACACAGATGTTTTTTTTCAGAATTTGCCCCCTATTTTTAACCTCCCTTTTTAAAATTTTTAGAATGATTATATTTATGTATTTTTTGGCCTCGTGTCTTTAAAACTTTTCAAAGCTGACAATGAACCGGTCCGCAAAACATATACAAAATTGGTAATTTTTTGTTCGTATTTCAGAATGTTTTCTATAATATTTCGAAAGAGAGTGAAAATTATGAAAAAATTCATGGGAGTTCAGAAAAATTAGGGTATTCGATTTGTTAGAGGAAAAAAAAACTACCAAAAAATTGTTGAATAGTTATTTGTTTAAACAATTTATTAATAACTTTTGGGCAACATTGTTATTGATAATTGTTGTTTATGACATGCTGAACGGTGCTGAATTTTTTCAGATTTCAATTGTTTCACGGAGTACAGAAATTTCAATCTGATTAAATTTTTAGCTGGGTCTGTTTGGCTGGGACTGTGACGCCAAAGCATCCTAAATTGTTTTCTTGCGTTCCTCTCACATGATAATATTTATTTACGCGTACAAGGGATCCTCGATAATTGGCTGGCGCTTTTCTAATGTAATAATAGTCTACGGTGTCTCTAAACATTGTTCGGAAGATTCCACTTTTGACTCCGTTATTTATGATTGATGCATTCTTTCGTCGAAGCGAATACATTTTTTCCCCACTGATATCGCAAATAATTTTCTTCGTTTGTAAAATGTTCGTCGATGAGAAATTGAGAAACTTAAATTTTTTTAAACATTCGAAGATTACAAACTTTTTGCAATAGAAAGTAAATTGATAACAACATTTTTTTCTCATTCTGTGAATATGGAAATAAACGAGGGTGGGCTGGGACTGTAACGGCAAAGCATCCTTAATTTTTTTTGCGTTCCTCTCACATGATAATATTTATTTACGCGTACAAAGGATCCTTAATAATGGGCTGGCTCTTTTCTAATGTAATAATAGTTTACGGTTCTCTAAACATTGATTGGGAGATTCCACTTTTGACTCCGTAATTTATCATTGATGCTTTTTTTCGTCGAAGCGAATACATTTTTTTCCCTACTGATATCGCAAATAATTTTCTTCGTTCGTTAAAATTTTGTAAACATTCGAAGGTTAAAAACTTTTTACAAGAAAAAGCAAATTGATAATAACTTATTTTTCTCATTCTATGGATATGGAAATAAACGAGGGTTGGTTGGGTCTGTAACGGCGAATCATCCTTAAATTTTGTTTTGCGCTCCTCTCACATGATGATATTTATTTACGCGTATAAGGGATCCTTAATAATGGGCTGGCACTTTTCTAATGTAATAATAGTCTACGGTGTCTCTAAACATTGATCGGAAGATTCCACTTTTGACTTCGTTATTTATGGTTGATGCATTTTTTCGTCAAAGCGAATTCATTTTTTTCCCCACTGATATGGCAAATAATGTTCTTCGTAAAATGTTCGTCGATGAGAAATTGAGAAACTTAAAATTTTGTAAACATTCGAAGATTACAAACTTTTCGCAAGAAAAAGCAAATTTATAATAACAGTTTTTTCTCATTCTGGGAATATGGAAATAAACGAGGGGTTTTGCATTCGTGAAATCATTGAACCGCTTGAAATCAGAATGAAATCGCTTCGAAATGATTGAAATCAATGTGGAATCACTTGAAATCACTTGAAATCATCGTGAAGTCATTGTGAAACCAATTGAAATTACTTGTAATCAATGAGAAGTCAATGTGAAATCGCTTGAAATCGATTCAAATCACTTAAAATCAATGTTAAACCACTTAAAATCACCTGAAATCAATGTGAAGTCAGTGTGAAATAACTTAAAATCGATTGAAATCACTTGAAATCAATGTGAAGTCAATGGGAAACACTTGAAATCATTATGAAGTCATCGTGAAACCACTTGAAATTACTTGTAATCAATGAGAAGTCAATGTAAAATCACTTGAAATCGATAAGAATCACTGGACATTACTTGGAATCAATGAGAAGTCAATGTGAAATCGCTTGAAATCGATGAAAATCGCTTGGAATCTATGGAAATAACTTGAAATCACGTGAAATCACATGCCTTTTGAAATCACTTGTATACTGCATACGGTAGTGAATAACCTCTCGGAAATGAAAATAGGATCTTTGGCTATTTCGATAGATGTCAATTGCGTTGGCAAAAAATTTTGAACTAATTTCTTGAGACTAAAAATATATTGACTTTTTGAAATTTTCCAATTATTTCAAAAACGTTTGAATCGACAATGCGGCTAAAAAATTTGCGTAATCGAGGGAAAAAATTATCGAATCAATAAAGCATGTCTCATGTATTATTATTATGCAGTTACGAGTAATTCTATGAATCATGTGGAGACGCATGACATTTATTTGGGCGATAACTGAATAATTTTTGTGAAATATGGCGAAAAATTTTGCCTTTCAGAATGAAAAAAAAGTATAATTTGCAGGAATTCCGTGAAAGAGGGGCACTAAGAGAGAGGAAGGTATTGCCGATTGAGAGAATAAAAGTTTTGCTCGAACTTTCAATCGCAATTTGCGTCTGTTGAAAAGTTTAAGTCGACGATATTGATGCGCATCGAGGAATAAATTCGAATCTCTAGAAAAAAATATATAATTAAAACCACTTTTGAAGGGAGGAAATAAGGAAACTTTAATTGAACAATAAGTAAGTTACCGACATAAGAGCTTAATCCATCTATCTGTTGTTGTTGTTGTTGTTGTTGTTTAGTAATTTTCTTAAGATTAATTTTTGAAAGCAGTCATATGTACTTTACTAATTCAGTAATTTAAAAGATGCTAAATCTATATATAAGCTACGGCGTTTTTTTGGGATGGATTAATCCATCTATCTGTTGTTGTTGCTGTTGTTAGTAATTTTCTTAAGATCAGTTTTTGAAAACAGTCATATGGACTTTACTAATTCAGTAATTTTAAAGATGCTAAATCCATATACAAGCTACGGCGTTTTTTTTTTGATAGATTAAGGTCTTATGGTGGTAACTTACTTATTGTTCAATTAAAGTTTCCTTATTTCCTCCCTTCAAAAGCGGTTTTAATTATATATTATTTTCTAGAGATGCGAGTTTATTCCTCGATGCGCATCAATATCGTCGACTTAAACTTTTCAACAGACGCAAATTGCAATTGAAAGTTCGAGCAAACATTTTATTCTCCTAATCGGCAATACCTTCCTCTCTCTCAGTACCCCTCTTTCACGGAATTCCTGCAAATTATACTTTTTTTCCATTCTGAAAGGCAAAATTTTCCGCCATATTTCACAAAAATTATTGAGTTATCGCCCAAATAAGTTTCATGCGCCTTCACATGCTTCATAGAATTACTCGTAACTACAGAATAATAATATATGAGACATGCTTCATTGATTTGATAATTTTTTTCCTCGATTTCGAAAAATTTTTAGCCGCATTGTCAATTCAAACGTTTTTGAAATCATTGAAAAATTTCAAAAAGTCAATACATTTTTAGTCTCAATAAATTAGTTCAACATTTTTTGCCAACGTAATTGACATCTATCGAAATGGCTGAAGATCTTATTTTTATTTCCGAGAGGTTATTCACTACCGTATGCGGTGTACAACTGATTTCAAAAGGCATGTGATTTCACGTGATTTTAAGTTATTTCAATCGATTCCAAGCGATTTTTATCGATTTCAAGCGATTTCACATTGACTTCTCATTGATTCTAAGTAATTTCAAGTGATTTTTATCGATTTCAAGTGATTTCACATTGACTTCTCATTGATTCCAAGAAATTTCAAGAGTTTTTTATCGACTTCAAGTGATTTCTTATTGACTTTACATTGATTTTAAGTGATTTCAATGGATTTCAAGCGATTTCACATTGACTTCTCATTGATCACAAGTAATTTCCAGTAGTTTTACAATGACTTCATAATGATTTCAAGTATTTTCCATTGACTTCATATTGATTTCAAGTGATTTCAAGTTATTTCACACTGACTTCACATTGATTTCAGGTGATTTCAAGTGGTTTCACATTGATTTCAAGTGATTTCAATCGATTCCAAGCGATTTCACATTGACTTCTCATTGATTACTAGTAATTTCAATTGGTTTCACAATGACTTCACAATAATTCCAAGTGTTTTCAATTGACTTCACATTAGTTTCAATCATTTCGAAGCGATTCCATTCTGATTTCAAGCGGTTCAATGATTTCTCGAATGCAAAACCCCTCGTTTATTTTCATATTCACAGAATGAGAAAAAAATGTTATTATCAATTTGCTTTTTCTTGCAAAAAGTTTGTAATCTTCGAATGTTCACAAAATTTTAAATGTCTCAATTTCTCATCGACGAACGTTTTACTAACGAAGAAAATTATTTGCCATATCAGTAGGGAAAAAAATATATTCATTTCGACGAAAAAATGCCTCAATCATAAATAACGAAGTCAAAAGTGGAATTTTCCGATCAATGTTTAGAGACTCCGTAGACTATTATTACATTAGAAAAGTGCCAGCCCATTAATAAGGATCCCTTGTACGCGTAAATAAATATTATCATATGAGCGGAACGCAAAAAAAATTTAAGGATGCTTTGCCGTTACAGACCCAGCAAACCCTCGTTTATTTCCATATTCATAGAATGAGAAAAAATGTTATTATCAATTTGATTTTTCTTGTAAAAAGTTTGTAACCTTCAAATGTTTACAAAATTTTACGAACGAAGAAAATTATTTGCGAAATCAGTGGGGAAAAAAATGTATTTGCTACGACGAAAAAATTCATCAATCATAAATAACGGAGTCAAAAGTGGAATTTTCCGATCAATGTTTAGACACACCGTACACTATTATTACATTAGAAAAGCGCCAGCTCATTATTAAGGACCCTTTATACGCGTAAATAAATATTATCATGTGGGAGGAACGCAAAAAAAATTAAGGATGCTTTGCCGTTACAGTCCCAGCCAACCCTCGTTTATTTCCTTATTCACAGAATGAGAAAAAAATGTTATTATCAATTTACTTTTTCTTGCAAAAAGTTTGTTATCTTTGAATGTTTAAAAAATGTTGAGTTTCTCAATTTCTCATCGACGAACATTTTACGAACGAAGAAAATTATTTGCGATATCAGTGGGGAAAAAAATGTATTCACTTCGACGAAAAAATGCATCAATCATAAATAACGGAGTCAAAAGTGGAATCTTCCGAACAATGTTTAGAGACACCGTAGACTATTATTACATTAGAAAAGTGCCAGCCCCAGCCCATTATTGAGGATCCCTTGTACGCGTAAATAAATATTATCATGTGAGAGAAACACAAAAAAAAATCCAAGGATGCTTTGCCGTTACAGTCCCAGCCAAACAAACCCAGCCAAAAATTTAATCTGATTAAAATTTCTGTACTTCGTGAAACAATAAAAATCTGAAAAAATTCAGCACCGTTTAGCATGTCATAAACATCAATTATCAATAATAATATTGACTAAAAGTTATTAATAAACTGTTTAAACAAATAATTATTCAACAATTTTTTGGTAGGTTCCTTTTTCCCTTTAACAAATCGAATACCCTAATTTTCCTAAACGCCCATGAACTTTTCCATAATTTGCTCTCTCTTTCGAAATATTATAGGAAACATTCCGAAATACGAACAAAAAATTACCAATTTTGTATATGTTTTGCGGACAGGTTCATCGTCAGCTTTGAAAAGTTTTAAAGACACGAGGCCAAGAAATACATAAATATAATTATTCTAAAAATTTCAAAAGGGGAATTCCAAAATAGAGGGCGAATTCTGAAAAAAATCATCTGCGTTCAGAAAAATTAATGCATTCGATTTTGTTTAAGAAAAAACTTACCGAAAATTTGTTGAATAATTATTTGTTTGAACAATTTATTAAAAACCTTTGGGCAATATTATTATTGATAATCGTTGTTTATAGAATGCGAAATGTTGCCAAATTTTTTCAGATTTTTATTATATCGCAAAATACGGAAATTTCAATCGGATAAAATTTTTGACTGGGTCTGTACAGGCAAAGCATCTTTAATCCATTCAAAATAGCTGAATCAATAATTAAATGTCGATCCTGGATTCTCATGATTTTTGGAAGTTCAAAATTTTCCAAATTTATTTATTTCTAAATTTTTCTTCAGCATATTTCTTTTCGCGAAAAGAAATTTTCGTGGGCAGCGAAAAGAAATTTTCTTTTCGCAGCCCAAAGTATACTTTTTAAGACGAACCTAAATCCACTGTATAGAATGCACATTACGGTAGATATATCATTATAGTTCATACGTACCACGCTATTACTGTCTATGATTTGTATTTGTTATGAGCGATTTGCCCTCTTAACGATTTCTACTGGTCACTGTATACAAACGATTTTTCAAACGGTTTTCGAGACATTTAAAAAATAAACTTGAAAAATTAAATAAGTGGTGAAATTTTAAATTTCACATGAATATAGAAAATTTAATTTTTTTCTTTGGCAAAACTTCGTTTCATAATCAAAAAAAATTTCGGATCAAATTTCATTAAAATTGGAAGAGTTCGATTCCAACTATTGGCCGATTTGACATGGAATGACCCACATGCATTCCTTATTTCTCAAAAAATTCATGAAAATCACAGAAAAATGCTGCGACGGTTCATCCAAACATTTCGACTGAATTTTCCAAGTGCATTTTAAATAAATAAACTTCGAGGTATCTAAAAAATAAACTTGAATTACCTCAATCATTGCCACGTGCCGCTGATCGGTGCTGTTTACTTGGTAACTACCACGCGGATTTATGATTGCACATTCGAAACCCTCATTAATTTCGTGCAGACGCTACGCAAGGCGTATCTATTTCGTCTCGCGCATCGATATCAACGCGCGCGTGTCTCCAGGTTTGAGTTCACGGTCATCGAGCGTTTATTAAATACGATATGCTGGGTGAGGGGTGCAGGAAGGCGTAATTCGGCGAGATGCAGCATCTTCTTATTACCATCGTTCTCCTTAGTCTTTTCATAGCCGGCGTACGCGAATTACTTAGGTTCTCTTTGCGCTTTTTTACAATGTTTCCTTACTATGGTAAATTGCCATTAGAAATAGTGTTTTGATACCGCGTAGTGAATATCGTGATCGCTAGCGTCATACAAATATGTACGCTAACAATAGAAATTGCTTTCAAGCAATTATCCAGTTTGCTGTACCAATTTTATATCGAACAGCGACTTGGCGCTCGGTTAGATATTGAGCAGCGGGTGAGCAATGCATCGTGTGTTGTAGAGCGCTTTTATGCTGTGTACCCCGGTGAAATCGTGTATACCGACAATATGGGCTACACCGAGGTTTATCTCGTGGATTTTGGTGTGAGCGAATTTTTCAAAGATCACGAGATCTTCACGCCACCCGCACAATGACGTTGTCTCGGCAACCCCTGCGCTGCTATTGGAGTGCAGCGTATGTGGTTCAAGGCCCTACGAAGAAGTTCTTGAGGCAGCTGAGGCACTCGATAGTGTGTGCGTGGGACTAGGTGCAACAACAGCGTACGTGGTGTCTATATCCAGCACCACATACGGCCCATGCATCATGATCCGCGGTAGCGAAAACAGGGTTGCTGGGCAGATCCTTGCCCTCATGTTCGAGGCTGATGACTTTGATTACGATCCGCGAGGAGCAGACGAAAAAGTCGACTATTGGAGGGATGAGCCGGAAGGATATTGAGCGCAAATGAGTAGTAATAAAGAGTGCAAATAATAATAATAATGATAATAATAATAATAATAATAATAATAATAATAATAATAATAATAATAATAATAATTATAATAATAATAATAATAATACAGTACTGAGCAATTGAAGTGGGATTTTTTTGAGAGCCTGTATTTTTGCAAAAAAAACACGAATTTCTGCAAATGAACTCAATGGAAACAACAAAGAAAAAATTAACGGCCCTTTTCAGGGCTACCAATTCTTTTCAACGCTTGCACATTCTTGTTTGCAATAAAATAAATAATCATGCCATCATAAAATTTGAGCAAAAAAATCGGGAAAAAAGAAATTTTTTAATTTTTTAAACATGCAAATCTGCGTTGTACCAACATATTGTAATTTATTGCATATAGAATTATTCTTGACTTCACGCTAAATGAACGAAAAGTTTCGTGAAATACGTCAAAGTCGCTCGATTGGCGCGAGGAAGCAAAATTTTGTCGCGAAAATTTTCCAAGTCCTTAAAAATCTTTGATTTCGGAAGAATAGGCAAAAGACATGCTGGAGCTTGTCATCTGACCAATCAGAGGCTCGGTACGCACAGCCATCCCCTTCCTAGCTTCACGGGCCAATCAGAATGCGCCACCGCTTGGCTTTAGTGTATATAAAGCCGTGGCGCGCATGGCTCTTGCTCCAGTCGCCTCTCGCTGCCCGACGTGTGCGCATCTCTCTCCCCACTCTACGTTAATTGAATCAGTGTTGGATCATCTCGCAACTCGATGCCTCGAGATGAAAATCGGCCCTTTCCAGAGCCACCAAAATTTTTCAACGTAATACAACTGTCTGCAGTCAAAAATTGATGTTTTTAGGTATTCCAAATTTATGTTTTTTTCAGCACATTCAGAGCGACGATGACGACTTTACGGATTTTGTGGATCGACGCGATCGAATTTAATAAAATGCAATGGCTCTTTTCAGTGCCAAAAATTATTTTGTACTTGGAAAACTACATGCTCGATGAAAGAGCAAAAAAAAAATCGAGACGAGCACGGTATGCTGCGAGAATTATTTTTTGCTCGCACTCTCTTCCACTTCGCGCGAGGTATCGAACATTTTTATAGAAAAATTTGATCCCCGAGTTATTAAAAATTTTGAAAATCAACTCGATGAAAACGAGAAAGAAAAAATAAACGGTCCTTTTCAGGGCTACTAATTTTTTTCAACGTTTGAACATTCTTGTTTGCAATACAATTAATAATCATGCCATCATGCATTTTTACCTGAAAAATAATCAGGGAAAAAGAAATTTCTTTATTTTTTTATCATGCAAATAAATCTACGTTTTAAAAATGTATTGTAATTTATTGCATATACGTTACTTTACGCCTAATAAAACTAAAAGTTTCGCAAAATACGCCAAAAAGTCGCTCGATTGGCGGGAGCAAGCAAAATTTTGTCGCAAAAATATTCCAAGTTCTGGACAGCGACACGGGAGTCTCTCTCCATGGTACGCGCTCCAGCACGAACACGAGATATCGAAAATATTCTAAGTCCCATGAAGTCTTTTGATTGGCTCGTGAAAAAATAGTGGGGATGGGAATACGACTGATCGAAAACAGCCTCAACAGTGGTACTCATCCATTGTGGAAAGCCACGACCATCGAAAGAATCTCGATTCGCAACGCGTTTTTCAAATGCCTCGTTGAGATGAACCAGGCATAGGAAAAATATGAAAAAAATACGACTTCCTTCGTTGAAATGTCTTTTTTAATGAGGCGTAATTGAAAAAATTTTTTGTTGAGTTTTTCGATGCAAAAAATGCTCGCGAATAAAAATGTGTTCCGGCGGGACACGTGAATTTTCATTTCAGGGGCGGTTTTTCTCGGGTTTTTTTTCACAGGGTCACGGAGTACTCAAAAAAAATGATTCTCGAAAAAAAATTAACCCGATTGGACGAACCCTTTTCTCATTATGCCCAACATACCGTTTCACCCTTTTGGCACCACCCCTCCCTCGGGGGGTGGGGGATTCGATTCTAATGAAACTTTTTTTAATCTCTGAGTGATACCCTTTCGTTTGATACCGCACAGAGCCTCTGGGGCACTCGCAACCCTAAAATCCCGACACTCGCGGGAGGCCTGATTTTGCACTCCCCCACTCCCCCACTCCTATCTACCATGTATCGTGGTTTTTCCAAATTCGATTTTTTTTTGCAAAAATACAGGCTCTCAAAAAAATCCCACTTCAATTGCTTAGTACTGTAATAATAATAATAATAATAATAATAATAATAATAATAATAATAATAATAATAATAATAATAATAATAATAATAATAATAATAATAATAATAATAATAATAATAATAATAATAATAATAATAATAATAATAATAATAATAATAATAATAATAATAATAATAATAATAATAATAATAATAATAATAATAATAATAATAATAATAATAATAATAATAATAATAATAATAATAATAATAATAATAATAATAATAATAATAATAATAATAATAATAATAATAATAATAATAATAATAATAATAATAATAATAATAATAATAATAATAATAATAATAATAATAATAATAATAATAATAATAATAATAATAATAATAATAATAATAATAATAATAATAATAATAATAATAATAATAATAATAATAATAATAATAATAACATTGTGCGCAAAAATGTGTGTGGGTGTGTGTGTGAAAAACATTGCCGAAGGGTGGCCGACGGAGAAAGAGGAAGGTAGCGGGCGGTGACGGGAATTATTATATTAATTATCCCCTAACATTCGAGTACTACATTCTGCTCTTTAGAACTACTACTGCTGTAGTAGAACTACTGCTACTACTACTGCACTCGATAATAACTGTACCGAATTTTTTTTGGAGCTATCATGACATCGAAAACAAAAAGAATGTGCATATTTTATTTTTTTTAACTATGCTCCACCTCTTCGATCGACTTGGAAAAATTATATGTTATAGAAAGAGGTCCGATTGTTTGAAACAAAAAAATTGGTAAATGTATTCCGTGAGCGAGTAACCGGAAAAAAATCACGAAAACTAAAATAATTTTTTTCGAATAGTTCCGTTTGTGGGATCGGGTTCTTGATTATTCCTGTAAATGGCCTTGAATATATTAACAACACGTATTTTTTTCTTGAAAATCAGCTTAATAGATCCTAAGGAAAAAATCTCCAAAAATACTAGTTTTTTTTTTATGTTTCTTCCTAGTGCAGCTACATGGTTGTAATTTGGGGTGAGTTTGCAATCCATCAAACGCAACTTTTGGCTAAAATTTGGAACGAATGCGCGTGGGGGCCGCTCACCACTACTTAGTCAGCTATGGCCTTTGTGGATTTTTTCAAAAATAAGTTATAACGATGAAAAGTTTTTTTCTTTGATTCTTTAAGTAATCACAAGTTTTATATTATTTAACTTAGGGTTACATAATAAATTCAAAACATTCATGAAGAATTGAAATAAAATATTGATTTATAATATATAAAATTTGGAACGAAATTTCATCATCTTTTTGTGATATACCCGTATTTCCTACACTGTTAAAAAAATTTATTTGAAACAAACAAAATTTATTTGATGCAAGTAAATAAATTATTTGTATATAATCCGCTAATTCGTTATTGGGATAAAGTAAATATATTTTTGATAGAAATATCTTTGTTCAATAAGATCAAATATGAAATCTTTTAAAACAACACACAGTTATTATACGGGAGTGTACGGGCGACTGAAATATCAAACCGATTTACTTCAGTCAACTAAATCAAAATTTTAATAAAGCTTCCGACTTTTTTGGTGCCGTCTATGTTTCCATAGAAGTTAGAAAATGCTTTCTCTGATCTAGAAACTGCTCATTTAAATGAAACATCCCATCAGTTTCTTCCAAATCCAAATCTATTGGTCGAATTACATATTGTTTTAGATCAATATTATGATATTTTGCATTGACTGATATAGATCGTTGTATCTAACCGGTAATTAGTCCAATCAACCGGAAAAATGATCGATTCAATAAAATGCGTATTGGATATTTGTCCCTAAACATGTTATAAAAAATATATAGCCCTTGCAAAATAATTTAATATGCATAGTTTACCGGCCGCAAAAAGTTATAAATGGAAAAAAATGAAAAATCTGCCCCAATTCTCCGATTTTATGCCCTATCGCACCTAATTACCTATGCTCCCTGCCTATCGTACCTAATTACCTAACACGCTACCTATTACGCTATCGACTACTACTATGCACTTGAAAAAAGTTACGGGTTATGAAGATTTGCATTTTTCCCGGCAGGGGAAAATTTATTTTGTTTATGAATACTCTTTTTTCATGAACACTCTGCTCGCTATAATTCGTATATATCGTACATACAAAAAATGCAAAATCATCAGATTGCTATTGATTAAAACTTTCATTTTAAACAATAATAAATTGTTCAACCAAATACACAATA
Organism: Alloplasta piceator; assembly: GCA_946863875.1. Lineage (NCBI taxonomy): Eukaryota > Metazoa > Arthropoda > Insecta > Hymenoptera > Ichneumonidae > Alloplasta > Alloplasta piceator. The sequence continues at coordinate 28,743,847 of OX333077.1, read as the reverse complement.
ACAAATTGTTTAAACGAATAAACAATAACAAATTGTTTAAACAAATAAACCATAACAAATTGTTTAAACAAATAAACAATTACAAGTTGGTTAAACGAATAAACAATTTTTGGAGAGAAAAATGTTTAAATAAAATGAGAAAAAAATCAAAAATTTTAATTAAAAAAAAAACGATACATTTTAACAATGGTTATAATTTCACCAGTTCTTTGTAGTTTTAGTAATTTGTTATTGATTAAAACGACAGTTTTAATCAATTGTTTGAAAAATAATTTCAAAAAATTTAAAAAAAAACAACAACAAATTGATTAAAAAACAAGTAATAACAAATTGTTTAAACAAATAAGCAGTAACAAATTGTTCAAACAAATAAGCAATAACAAATTGTTTAAACAAATAAACGATAACAGATTGTTTAAACAGATAAACAATTTTTAGAAAGAAAAGTGTTTAAATAAAATGACAAAAAAATAAAATAAAAACGAAAAGTATAAATTGATTGATTTTAGTCGTTAACTCATTTTTCGATAAAATGGACTTGACCCGTTCTGCGTAGAAGCCACAGAAGAATCATCTTTATTTTCGATTTTAGAATACCGTGTCATAATATAACATCATTTTTTCTTGTACCGGTAAAATACACGGTAAGATGAAAAACTTAATTTACTTGCGTCGAAAAGTTTTGGTTAATTCACTCACAAATTTTCCATATACACAGCTAATAACTTGAATTTGTGTCAAATGAATAAAATATGATGCTCTCATAAAATAATCATTTCAGACAAATAATATTGATATTAAAAAGGAAAAAATCCCATTTTAGTATTAAATAATTCTTATTTAGCTTGATAAAACAGAATGTTCCGATGGATCATCCAAAGTAGTTGAATCAAGTAATTTATTTTTGTTATCCCAGGATACCAAGTCTTTGCATCTGGATATATTTTCTTGTACCAAAGAAAAACACAATTGATGTAAAAAATGTAAATTACTTGCTTACAGTATTTTTGGCTTATCCAATTGAAAATATTACATATACGCAACTAATAACTCCGTTTGGTGTTGATCAAATAAAGTATTTCGATAAAAAATATTAATCATTTCCATCTAATATTTGTGGCTTGCTGTTTGTAGAAGACCTGCATTTGAATGAAATAACTGTAACTAGTGTCAATGAATTAGATCGATTTGACCAAACAACTGCTACCAAGAAAATGACTCACTGAGCGCAACTTCTGTTTTTATTTAATGCAAAGAAAAAACGATTTGTCTCAAGTAAATGTTACTCAAGTAATTTGGTTTATTTGGATCAAATAAATTTTTTTAACAGTGTATTAATGAACAATAAAATTAATCATTCATCGATTATTAATACAATTTGTTGATCAACATTCTGACGCGTGTTTCATAATTTTTTCACTTAAAAATACCGATGCATAAACAGTTTATGCGCTGTCTTCGGGGGTGCAAGAAAAAAATCCTCCACTGCGACCAGGATTCCGAGGGATTGAGTAGCTAAAACTGAACAAAAATGTCGTTAAACTAGAAGGTATTCCCTGTACGCTGAATTAGAAGTTTCGAAAAATATCAAAAACTAACAAAGTGGCGTAGTCATGAAAATACGAGCCTGTTTTCTTGCTTTAAAAATGGCCGTATTTTCAATGCCAAGTCGTCAATTTTCATTCAATAAAAAATATCCTAGTTCATCGTAGAGTAAATATATTCAAGAGTACTCAGTTCAAATTTTAATTTTATCGGATAATTGCTCTTTGAGTTACAATGTCAGCAAATTTGAAAAATGTCATTTCGCGAAAACTCCGCCTTCAAGTAGATGGGGTATTTCATACCTGCGAGCGGTCGCTCTTTAGAAGGCAGCCATTCGGAGAGTGACATAGATACGGCCTTGAAATTTTCACAGAATATTCTTGAAAGTTGATTTTTTGAAAATTTTACACTGGTATGTCCCCATAAGGCTTGATAACTCCGAAACGGCTCGCCCCACGCAAATCTTCAGTCAGACCATTTTTATAGAGCGTCCAATTTCCTACAAAAATCCATAATTCTTATTACTGTACCGTGATTCGTTTTTGAGTAATAAAATTTCAAAACTCAGAAAAAAAAATTCCATGTTATTTAAATGGAAAAAAATTAGAAATAGCTACCTCTAAATATTAATATTAAGGGCTCATATTTGGGCAGGGTCTTCGTTTAGGGATACTCTGACGATTCATCAATGATTTTTGAAAAAACGTAAATAGTCATTTTATTTGAAACAGTCTAAGATACATTTATATATGTATATAAACCGGATTGCTCTCTCTCTCAATTCAAAATATTATTTTAAGTATTCACGACATACCCTATATACCTATGAAGATACATTCACAATTTCGGACGAATTTTTGAAAATATGTGTTTCTCGCCCTCTTATTAATCGTTCGTTGAATATGTACCGATCTGCGGAAATATCGAGAATATAATACAAATAACTTATCTTCTATATGTTCAATTACTTCTCGCTTTCCCTTCGATTCAGCAATTGATAAAGAAATAGGTCGCAGAATGGCTCAGTCGCCCAATGTCCTTTTAATATTACGGACACTTTTACGCACGTACGACGCCTTGCCGATATTTGATATGCACTAGGGCATGTATCCCGGAATTCCGAAATTTCGCAATTCCGGAATCTCGGACAGATTTGTCCGATATTTTAATTCCGGAACTAAAACACCTCAATATCGTTATTCCGATATTCATTATTAACCCCTTGACTGGTGAACCCACCATATGGCGGGCTGTCGAAAAAATGCGTTATATACGGAATTTCTTAGCATTTCAGAACTAAAATCCGTGTTCGGGGATTCTCGGGGTTGCTGATTATGAATCTGCACTCAAAATAGAAAAATTCAACAAGGCGGATCCAACATGGTGGACCGAAAATGCAAAAAGTCATTTGACGAGGGCGAACGTTGCTACTCGGGGGTTTTTGAGGTCCCTGATTACGAATCTGAACTTAAAATTTTTAAATGGCGGATCCAATATGGCCGACCAAAAATGCAAAAAGTCGTTTAATGTGAGCAAAAATTGGTACTCCGGGGTTTTCGGAGTCGGTGATTATGAATCTGCACTCCAAATTTCAGTAATTTCGGCTGCGATGCCGCCATAAATTCCAGGTGTGGTTGGAAAATAAATTAACGAATTTTTTATCTTTTTATGACGTTTCGATCCTTATGCGGATCTTCTTGAGGTATATATTTTCATATTAAGAGAATATATATATATATCTGAAGAAGATCCACATAAAGATCGAAACGTCATAAAAAGAAGAAAAATTTGTTAATTTATTTTCCAACCACACTTGGACTTTATGGCCACATCGTAGCCGAAATCCCTGAAATCATTATATCAACACGGCCGCTTACCAAAAAACATCATTGACATTGAATACATATTTAGTTCTCATTCGCTCTCGTCAAATGACTGTTTGCATTCTTCGTTCACCATCTTGAATTTCTAAATTTGGAGTGCAGATTCGTAATCAGTGACCCCGAAAAATCTGGAGTACCAAATTTCAAGTTGATAGTAAGAAAAAAATTGTCTACCAGTGAAGGGGTTAATACATTACAATTTTCCAAAGTGATATTTTGACAATACATTTCTTCCTGAACGCAACCCAACCATGAGGCATAAACAAACTTATAACTATATTTTGGGTGTTTTTCCTACGAGTGTTGAAAGTGAGAGAGTATTTTCATGTGCTGGTTACTCTCGCAACCGAATATGAAGCTCGCTTTCAAACAAATCGTTAGATGCATTATTATTTTTGAGAACACACTATCAAGAAGAGACGTTCTCCTCGCAAAAAAGATTATTGCTTGAGTTAGTAATCAATTTGATCTCAGTTTTTGCCAAATATTAATCCTTTTATGGTTCTATTTTTGTTAGTGTTCTTTCGTACCGTATCGTACGTAACGTACATATATAATGTGTTCGTACCTTCTGAAAAAAAACTAAACCTAACTAAATGACTGTTGGCCGTATTCTTAAAAATATTTGATTGTTACTATTTAAAGTCTGATGTAGCTCAATCGTAAGTTGATTAAAGGATTGATAGGTTAAAACTTGTTTGATTAATAAATTTCAACTTTTTCATAGAATCCAAATAATTTTTCCAGTTCCGGAACCAGTTCCGGAATTCCGATATTGGGTATCCAGTATCGTAACTCAATTCCGAAATTGAAAACCTTCCGATATTACATGCCCTAATATGCACCAATATGCGACAAATACAACTCAATTTAATAAATACGCGTAGAAAACCCCGAAGAAAACACAAATAAATACAGAATACATATACATATAACAACGACTTGAGAGATACAAGCGAAATAAATATCGCGATAATAATTCTCTTCGTATTCTTTCGGCGACGCGTGCTGGATGACTGGTGGGAGGATAATTTCGCGCTCAAGAAATTTGGCTGTACAATGTAACCAGTTATTCAAACAATACTCATAAAATATATATATATACATATATATATGTACAATTGATTATTCATTCAGATTCCTGTGGAGCAGGTAAAAAAATAATTATTCTACTGTTGAATCAAAATTTGAATATCGCGTGATTGCGCGCTTACAATTCTGCGGACCAATCAAAACGCTTGAAAAAAAAGACTACGGGCCAATCAAAAAAATAGTCGCAAGTGATCAGAATGTGTAACAGAAATGAACAGAAAACAAACGTTCGCGCGTGGTTTATCATTTTTTTATTGTATTCACTTCATTTTATCGAGTGTTTATTTATTTGTTCAAAAGCAATATAAAATATCTAAACGGATCGAGAAATGACGTGAAAGTGCTTTTTCGATCTCGACAAACGACACGAGCAGGTTCACAGTGGTTAGTGATACGTCAGTTCATATATATGTTTTTTATATATAATTATTTGTAAAGACAATGGTATTCGTCGTCTTTACTGAATAATCGAATTGATTTTCATATTTATTTACATTTTTTCCAGTAAGTGAATTCAATTCCGTGCCTTATATGTACAATATAACCTCCAAACTGTCAACGGATTGGAGGTTATATTATAATGATTTTATAGCATTTTTGGTGTTAAAATATTTGCGAATGTTAAAAATAATTACAAAAATAAATATTAACAAACCATGAAAAGCGTGTTAAAAATTTATTTTCTGCATGCAATAACCATGGAAAATATTGTTTGTTATGCAGATGCAGTAATCGGTGGAGCGAAGGACTGAGGAAACGTTTTTCCACACCTTTAACTTTGGAGGCTGTTTCCCAAAACCTGGATCTTCACAAACTCTGCGCGCAATCCTGACCAACCCGCTTCATGGATTTTATGCTACTACGTCTCATTTTTTTTGTAACACTTTTACGGACCGCTTGAGCGTGGCACATTTTTATTATAATTAATATTGTTTTGTGTGCAGTGTTCTAAAATCCAAAAATGGGTCAACGATTCAAAAAGTGACCTGTAACTCCAAAATAAGGATCTAAGAAAAAATGTGCCGCGCTCAAGCGGTCCGCAAGAGTTTTACAAAGAAAATGAGACGTCGTAGGATAAGATCCGTCAAGCGGTTTGGTCAGAACTGCGCGCAGCGTGTGAAAATCTAAAATTGATTTGTGAGAGAACCGCCGCACCTTAAGGGTTCTAACTAGCGTCAAAAGTTACTACATTCAATACATCAAATTGGAGACTATCTGCGAAATTTCCACAAATCCCAGGTACATTTATATTGATGTTCAAAAATCGGCATTTTGACGCTGTCAGTCTCCCCTTAAACCACAACACCAGTATATATAGGTATACTGCGCACGGATTTCGTGTGCATGCGTCATGAAAAAGCTTTCATCTCTATATACATAGTTATATATAGCTAGCTATACACATACATCGCTCGCGCTAGCGCTGGCGAGCCGAAGGCTCGCATGTCCGTGTGCGCTTGTGCGTGTGCATGTACGACGGTATAGCGTCTATGTACTTGTTTTTGTTTGTATGTACGCGCTCACGACGTTTGATTTATGAAGAAAGTGAAAACAGTGCGAAAGATGAAAAAATATATAATAACGAAAAATTGTACGTGAACAGTAAGATTTTTTGAATCTTTGAATTAAAAATTTTGATAAAACAGCAGAGAGAAAAGTTAAAATAGGTTTAGTCCGAATATGAAAATTCATGTGAGTGCATTGGTTATGTTGTCGATGAGCAGTACAACTTTTTCATTCCCTGCTTTTCCTCGGGAAAGCTAGTATAGCTTATGTTGACAATCCACTGCGATGTGAAATGAAAAAATTCTTTATCTCAGGTACCAATTTTGTTTTATCGATTTTTCCAGAAACTTCCTCCACTAATGATTTTCTCAATAGGGTTGATATTTCCTTCTACGATAGGACCATTTCTTTTTTTTCCAGGAAGAAAGTACAATTTTGTTCTTCGATGAGTTAAAGCGGAAGGTAAAACAGTCGTGCTGCTTTGATCAAGAGAACTTTTTCTTTCGATGTGTCTTCGAGTGAAAAATTTTGTTGTATTGTATATTTTCGAATTTGCTCCTTTGCTGTGCACTCCCACCATAGTTAGTCATATTGGCCTTTTCGAAGTACTGCTGCGACAGGTAAATGAGGCAAAGTGCCTTTGTCAAAGGAACAACTTTTTCTTTTGCTGTGGTTCATCAAAAAGGCCAATATGACTTATTCTGGTGAGAACGTACAGCAATGGCAAAAAATTGTTCCATGAAGGGAACGATTTATTTTCTCGCAATCATAAGTCAATACTGACAACTGTACCTATCGAATCAGCGTCGTAAATTGAAGAAATAAACTGAGCATGACATCTATTGACTATTAAATAGACTTTGCCTATGTATTTTTCATTCGAATCTTCCCTATTCTGATACTCCTCATCCTCATGGTTGATTAATTTTAGTTTTGTAGCAAATTTTATCTTCTTTAAGATTCATTATAACTATTTTGGTCGAACGATCAACCATAAACGTTTTATTCAGGTATAACGCAAATTTTGCAGGTATTTTGTGAAATTACTCGGCACTCGCTATAGCGTCTAACTTTGATCGGCGCTAGCCCAGCTAATTTTTGTCGTATAACAATGATTTTTTGCTAGTTTTGTGGAAAATTTCCTCATCTTTAAGATTGATAATAACTACTTTGGTTGTACGATTGATCCTGAACGACTTATTCGAGAGAAACGTAAATTTTGCATATTTCTTTTGAAATTACAATAACTTCTGGTTCACGCTCGAGGGGAAAAACTCAGTTTTATGTTATTGAGGTCACAATAAAGTAGATAAAACGATCTCCCGCTTCGTCGGAGTTATTGCAGAAAATAGCTCTTTTTAGGCACTCACTCTATATGTAAGGAGTGACTATTAGAATTGCCTTCCAAAAACCTATCGCTTATAAAAAATAACCATACAAACTTTATACCAACATGTGTTGGCATATTATACGAAAACAAAAAATTTTGGATTTTTCGTCACCTGAGCCGTCCGTCTGCACTCATAACTCAGCAACCCATGAATGGATCCGGTTCAAATTCATAGCACAGTTTTGTTCAACTATAATCTCAAAACCTTTTTTGACTCAATCCATTCAGAGAATGTCGAATATGAAATTTCCCAAAAAAACAGCCATTTTTGAACGAAAAAGCCATTTTTGTGTCCGTCCAGAGTCAGATCTCCGCAACCTGTGAACCAATGTTTTTGTAACTAATAGACTTTCTTTATAGGATCATAAAGAAGTGCCCTGTAAAGTTTGAGACTTGACAGTTCTTTGAACCATTTTGTTTCAACGAAAATAACTTTTTTTTCAGTTTTTCACTCATTGCACGAAGATGCGTGAACAAATTTCTTGAATTTTCACCGTGTACTTTCATTTTAATACATTTCAACTATTTCAAGAGTTTAAAATAATTAAAACAATTTTAACATCGGATTTTAAATATTTTTGTTTTATTCATTTGTAACTTTTTAACGTTTTCACCAAACGTTGAAAAGTTTGGCGAAAAAAACACTGATTGAAAAAAGAACTGAGACATTTCTTAGTATTCGATATAATGTTATTTTTCTTAAAAATACAATGATTGATAATTAGGACGCTTCTATGTATTTAATTTTTTTTTTCAAATATTATTATTACTTTTATGCAAAGAAAAAAATTACATGAAACATAACCTTATGTTCCTGAAATACACAATTTTCTTAATGAAAAAAAAACATCCCCACACAATACACCACACTACACTCGATCGAATTGCACAAATTGTCACTTTAAAAATCATATGTCATATTTTTCAACATTATAATTTAAGTAAACAATAAAACGGCCGTGATTACGATGACAGATAAAAATAATCAATAAACGAAAGCAAAAGTTGGCTGCATTATCTTGAATGCTTAAGCCCGAGACACAATGACAAGAATTAGAAATAAGGAATAAGAATCGGCCAATCGCCACGCACTTTAGGGAAACTACGCCAGTGGGATGGCTGATTTTATTCCTTACTTCTTATTTTTGTCATTGTGTCTCCGGTTTTATTTACACGCTTACAGCACGTATAGGGGGAATTCTGAAACGGGCAAAATGCGCTTGAGCGCTGCATAATCTGGCGTACCCATTGGTCAAAATGAATTTCGGGCGTGGCATTGTGGCGCGCGGAATTGAATTTGATCAATAGGTACGCCAGATTATGCAGTGCTCAAGCGCAGTGCGCCCGTGTCAGAATTCACCCCACGGTCGTACGTACAGGTCTGGAAACTCGGTTGAATTTCGAGGGTGGGGGTACCTTGCTTATCGAAGCACGAGAATAGTTCGTAATTTCGTCACTACTCGTCTCTGCGATCTATGCGCTTTCTGGGTATTCTCAAGCTTAACCTCGATTTCCTCATGTCAGATATTATGCGCTCATACGTTGTGTTGTGCTGGTTTTGCTGCGGTTGTGATTCAAATTATATTTAATAAAAAGAAAAGATTTCTTTTAATTTGGCAAAAATGTCAAGACGGTGCGCTGTTCCTTATTGCAATACCGGCCGCAAAGCCGATAATGCGAAGGTCTCGGTTTTCCGGGTGCCAAATGATAATGTTTTGCGCTCGATATTCGACATGTCGTTGAATTAACTGGAAATCTCTCATGTTTTTCAGACCCACTTGGAGTCGGAGGTTTTTGAAAATAAGCATTTGCGTTTCAGTGCGGGTTATAATAGTCTACAATAATATTAAAAACAAGTGATTGAAAAGCTAGGCTATAGCACTGTCTGTATCTCACTTCCCCCACCCATCGTCATCCGTGCTTGCGCCAAGAGAGTTTAGATCGCAGCGATCACAGTGACAAATTTATAACCTACACATCTGGCATCAATAAGCAACGTACCCCCACCGCGGCAGTTTCCAGACCTGTATGTACGACCGTGATTCACCCATACATCGGCATATAAAATGCTACTGGATATGACGCTCACTGCACTCAAAACGTTCAAGACGAATGCAGCCCATGCTATCTGACTGCCACGCGCCGCGCCACACACATGATCAAATGTACTCAATTCTTGCTATTAAAATTGTCGACAAAAATATGGAAAAAAATGTTAATGCCTTTTTGGCTGTTTTAAGCTAAACAATTGGATTTTCTTTCTATGGAACCTCTTCGATTAAAAAAAATATTTAAAATTCTACGTAAACAAACAAAATTTTTAAGATTTTACTGAAAATGGAATTCAAATAACTTCCCAATCAAAACATGTAAATGATATGATTGTTTAGATACTTTTAGATCATATTGATTATATTCAAATCTGTCTTTTCAATTATGGTTAATAGAATTTATACGACTACTCAATGTTCACAATGAATCAAAGAGTTCAAATAACGGTGTGAGTGCCTACTAATATAATTCTTAAAATTCGGTCTTCAACTTTATGACTCATTGCCCCCATTGAGAATGAAAAATGTGACTCAATATTATCAAAAACAATGTTCAATAACATAAAAACAATATAGTATTTACATACCGAATAAATGAAGATAATGGTCAAGAATACGGAGCGCAAAGCCCCCCAATAAAATGTTAAGGGGGTTTTGGGGGCGGAGCTCCCCAATGAGTACGCGAAGCATACTTGTTTAATTTTCGCTTGTCGCTTCGCGCGACAATGTTGCGTCGCGCGGAGCGCGGGGGGGTTTGGGGGGGTGGAGCCCCCCAACAAGTACGCGAAGTGTACTTGCTTTATTTTGGCCCGTCTTGGCTTTTTATATTTGTTCTTTGATTGAAAAAAAATTCTTATCGTTTATTCTATATTTTTTACGTTTTCTGATGATTTTCTAAAAATTCTAAATTAAATCTGAGAAAATGTTTTAACGGTGTTTACGACGATACTTATAATATAGCTTAATGATTTCTACTAAGGACTTCCTGTTTATATAATACGATTAGTAAACATTTATTTAATACTAATTCGAAAACTATCTTATTTTCCTTTGACGTTTAAAAATTTCACATGTTCTATCTTCTTGAGAATTTAATTTAATATTTGAATTCTCTATATTTCAAAAGCCTCTGGCTTGGTCAAAAATGGGCCTATATGGCAATTCTTCTCATTCTTCTTGTTTTTGGATGTAGTTTTAAAAAAATACAAAAAAATTAAATATAGGTGTCTTGTATTTTTTCTTTAACCTTTAATAAAAAAATCAAAATTTTTTCGCGGATTACTACTTCCAATTTTTTTTCCTTCTCAATTTTTCACACTCTGAGGTCCCTTATAAATCCTCAAAAATTTACAGAGTGGTGTGTTTTGTGAAATAAGCCCAGTTGCGAAAAAAAAAATTCCAATCGATAATAAAAAATAGAAGGAAAATTCCACCCACTCCAGTTTGGGCGGCATTCTTTCCGGAATTGAACAAAGTTTTTTTTAATAAATAAAAAAATAAAAAATGCGCTTCCGATAAAACGAAGATTTTCCTCGAAAAAGTGAAAAATTTCAAATACTTCACTATCTCAAATTTGTTTGTATTTTTTTTCGAAAAGTACATTTAGAGTCGAGAATTTAAAAAAAAACGTCCCGTTTAGTCAATTTTCAAAGAAGTTATAGCTATTTAAAAAAACAATAGCCTTTTCTTTGAATATTTCATAACGTTTTTTGGGTTGGGTAAAAAAATTTGAAAATTTCCTGAAAAATGTTTTTAATGGGGTAGAAAAAAGACACAAATTTTCAGCCAAATCGAAAGGGGTCGGGTTTAAAAGTGGTCGATTTGACTAGGAATGACCCATATATAAGGCAATCCACGCCATTCTGCTCGGCTCTGACCCTGACCATTTTTAATATTTTCCATTTTTTATTATAAAATAGTATTCTATGCGAGGAGTATTTTGACTAATTTTTCAATTTTTATCGGATGTATTTCAGAAGTTACAATTTTTCGAAAAATCTGGATTTCAGAAATTTCGGAAACGTTCTAGCGCCGATATCTCTCAAATTAACCGATATATCGAAAAATGTTTGGAGATCAATTTTTTTCATATTAGTTCACACTTTCATAAAAAAGAGGGGGGGAAAATTGAATCATCGTTATCAACTTTTTTTTTAGTGTGTGAAGTGAAAATGATTTTTCTTAAAGATGATTGCCATTTTTTATTTAAAAAAAAAATGCTCTAAAATAATATGATGAATTATATTAATTTTAACGCTAGTCGCATCGTAGGCCCATTTTTTCTTGTATTTAAAAAAAAATTCAATTTTTTCACGAAAATTTTGAGTGTTTCGTATGAATTACTATAATAATTTTTATTACCAATAATACACGTAAGTAGTAATTATTGTACTTATTCACAATTAGTAATTGTAGTGATAATTTTACAATTAGTAGCCTGATCTAATATGTTGAAGAATTATTTTTCCATTACTTTCTTATAGAAGAAACGTATGCATTATGGGAGAATAATGAGGCACTCCAGCTATAACTGAGCCCCCATTACCTCAACATTTCTTTTACGTGTCGCCGATTTTCTATCAGTTACTTTTCGTCACAAAAACGTTCGTATTCCTACAAAAAAATTATTTTTTATCCTCTTCCGTTTTAACACCCTTCAAAGTACAATTTTTTTTTTTGACAAGAATGTATCCTCTGATTATTTTCAAATAAATTAACAAAAAAGTACATTCAAAATTGCATCTTTTAATCGCTATCTCATCATAGAGAAATTATTTTTCGATTTTTTCTATGTGTATGAATCTTTGAAAAATGTCTTTTTATTCGTAAAAAAACCTGACAAGTGCAAGTCGAACTCGCCCACCGAGAGTTCCGTACAAATGATTGATTGCGTACTTTAAATAAAGACTATATTATTTATGATTGAATTAGAAATGTATAATTTTCAGATTTTCCCCTATACTTGTAGTATAAGATAGGAGTACATGCTAAATATTTTAGTTCTAGGTCAACGGAAAATACCCTATAAATTTTGGTCCCTCGAGAGTGTCGAAATATACGTTTTTTGCGGTATGAACGGCCGTATCTTTTTTTTACGTTAACTTAGAAGTTTGTTTTTTTTCACAGCTTCAATGTTTTCAAGTGTTTCATTGATATATTCTCCTATAATCCATACATTTCTTCTATAGGAAAGCAATGGAAAAATGACAATCAGCAGCTTTTCAACCGATGGCACCTTTCGGTCACTTTGAATGAGCTCGTGCAAGGCCACCAAGGGCATGCAGGCGCCGTTTTCAAAAAAGCCAAATTTGCAAGAATTCTCGTTCGACTCGCCAACTTCCTGACGAACATTGGCAAGTCGAGTCAGTAACTTGCTACCCACCATCACGTGAATCAAGGAATAATACTCCGGCTCTCAGCCAGTCGCTGCGGCTTAATTCCCGCACAGCCAGATAAGATTATTACGCGCGCTCGTTAATAAATCTTGGTGCGTTACACAGGGGTGCTCGCGTCGACGCGTAAGTTTCGAGTCGATATAAATGTTTGGCCGTCCTATAAGTTCGTGCCTATGACTCTAAGGTCATAGTAGTAATGCGTGGTTCAAAAGCATTTGGGATAATTAACATTTCGTCGTAAACAATTAATCGTTCAAATAATATAACAGCAAAAATATAAAATCAAGAACTAATAAAAGTCGTTATTAAACATTTGCGCTCAATGATAATAACGAAACGGTTCATCGATTTCTTCGACTTCGTGACATGGTAGATCTCTCGGCCATCGCCAGCAAGTGCGTATATTGTGCATCTTTGCCCTCACTACATAGAGACCCTAGTGTGATTATAGACTCCTAAGTGTATTGGTAAGATCAGCGTCCAGAGTGCGGCTCAAGATCCATGCTTGGCCTGTACGGGACATACATACACACATGCACACCGTAGCGCGCGATAGCCCGGAGCTCCGGCCGTCTAAAACGTAAGCCAGCATTTTGTATCAAAGACACGTCTCGCGTATTGTAAGCGCCGTCTCTCTCTCTCTCTCTCTCTCTCTCTCTCTCTTTCTCTCTCTCTCTCTCTCTCTCTCTCTCTTTCTCTCTCTCTCTCTCTCTCTCTCTCTCTCTCTCTCTCTCCCTCATTCTTGATCACTGCGTACGCGGATCTCCGCTCGCCCTTTTTACATACTTTGGGATATCGTATCACCCGTGGTGACACGGTATAATAAATTCCGTATTATATGATGTATTCCAATTAGACTGCATTATCATTGAAGAGACCCTCACCCTTTTCAGCAGTGGCCGGGCCCGTATGGGACGGTGTAGAGGCGCCCAAATCTACTTATTGAGTGCTTAATTTCAATCTTCAAAAATGCATTTCTATTCATAATAATTATATTTATCCTTGCAACGTGCCTCCCAGTACGTAACACGGGCTACTAATTGTAAAATTATCACTATAATTACTAATTCTAAATGAGTACAATAATTATTACTTACGAGTATTATTTATAATAAAAATTATAATAGTAATTCACACGAAATACTCAAAATTTTCGTGACAAAAAATTGAATTGATTTTTTTTCAAATAGGAAAAATGGGACGACGATCGGACTAACGTTAAAATTCATATAATTTATCATATAATTTTCGAGGATTTTTTGAAAAAAATAAAAAATGGCAATCACCTTTGAAAAAAAAAATAATTTTGACTTTACACGCTGAAAAATTGTTGACAACGATGATATAAATTTTTTTTCCCTTTTTTTATGATAGTTTGAACTGATACACGGAGAGAATTTTATACGGAAAATTGCTATGTACGCTTAGTAGTCGGGTACCATATTGTCATTAGTAGTAAAATTACTATGTACATACCATGTACATACCATAGTAATTTTACTACTAATGACAATATGGTACCCGACTACTAAGCATACATAGCAATTTTTCGTATAAAATTCTCTCCGTGTATGAAGAAAATCGATTTCTTAACATTTTTTGATATATTGATTCATTGAAAAGATATTGGCGTTAGAACGGTTCCGAAATTTCTGAAATCCAGATCTTCCGAAAGTTGTAATTCTTGAAATACATGCGATAAAAATTACAAAATAGGTCAAAATACTCCTTGCATAAGATACTATTTTATTTAAAAAAATTAAAAAAATTAAAAATGGTCAGGGTCACGGCCGAGCGAAATGGCGTGGATTGCTTCATATAATGAGGTATTTCATACCAAGCCGACCAATCCGTAAACCCGACCGTTTTTTATTTTGTCGAAAATTTTCTATTTTTTTCGTATTTACTAAAAGCAGTCTCTCAGTTTTTTTAATATTGTTGTCCCAAATGCTTGCAGTGCGGAACTTATTTGTATGTAAGCAATGAAAGTGCCCAAAAGAGGTAATTGGTCGATTGGAAGATGATATACCATTCCATATACCAAGTAAGAAGACTGTGACATTCAAAAGAATCCTAGGGAATGCCTTGAAAAAAGAAAATCCAAAAACCGCTTTTTTCGGGATTTTTTTTCTTATGTTCACAGCGTTCCATACATCCCGGATTAATATTACCAGAACGCTGATGGAATGCATTGTATGTGTATTGCGTATATGTATGTCGAATAAAATTACACGCGTCCGGTTCGGATTTATTAGTGTTTACTAGTTTATCAGTAGTTTATTCGTGTTAAAAAAATATTTCATTACCGTGTGAGCCGCTTGTGAAATCTAGTAAGAGTGTGCTTTGTTTGTTTTAGAAAAACCAGACAAACCGCACCATCGGCTATGACACAGCCGTTAGTTATGTCAGTAGTATATTTCCCACACGGAACATTAGGGCCATGGGACGTCCAATATCCATACATGGTGGATGAATGCTCCATCCCAGGGACGTCTATGAGTATCCCTATCACTGCTAAAAGAAGTGCGAAACGGCACCTGTTCTATGTACTGGGAACATCCCTTATACGTACCTTGAGACGGTTTTTAGACGGACTAGACCCCAAAAAATGACGTCTGATTTACGTATTTAAGACGAATAAACCAGTGATCCGAAAGATGTCCAATGATCATCCATTATTCGTCCCTTTATTTAAATAATTTAATCGTTATTAACTACACATTATTAATTAATTATAAACTTTGTTACTGATTATATAATATTCGGGGCCTACGAGATATCCATATTTTACAGAAAAAAAGAAAAAAAAAAATAGTTTTCGATTTTTCACACTGCGGTCACCCATCCAAGTATTGGATTCAAGGGGTGCTGCTTAACTTTTCTAATCTCCTACCTACCTACCTACCTACCTACACTAACTTGACTTATGAGAAACTTATGCATGTAAAAACCTTATACGATGTAGTTTGCTGATATACTTATCTTCTAACACGTTTTTGTATTTCCACTATATTTTTTCTTGTAAAACTTGGTATCAGTATTGCTTACAATGCGAAAATGGCTAAAAAATAAATATTTATTTTGGAAATTTTCATATTTAAAAAAATTTATCTTTCATAAATATTCTCATTGTAAGCAATAGAGATAATTAGTCTTACAAGAAAAACGATGGAAGAAATAGAAAGACATTTTAGAAGACAAAAATCAATATTCAATGATATAATAAATTGAAAAATAGTGAGCATGTTGATTTTCACAGATTTTTTTCCGAATATATGAACCATTTGTTAATGTTCAGTAGATATGGGTTTAAAAGAGTACATATCTGGGGACCTCATGTAAAAAATTCAGAATTTTTTGAATGATCTGTTTTCGTTTATCAGTGATATAGATATTTGACGTGAAACCAGCTGGTCAAAAAAATCGATGTCTCCGATCATACTCTCGATATTTTCCTGTTTTCTCTACCATGATATAAAACATTGTTGTTAAATCGCTAGCCCAAAATAAAATGATTTGTACGAGTTATGATTTTTTGAAAATTGGGTACTTTGAACGACTCGAAAAACTACTTTTTTGCTTTTGTGTATAAATCCACCGGATTTTGTAAATCGAGAATTTCACTTCGAGAAATCGAAACTATATTCAAAACTCTCAAAAATTACCAAAAATTAACCTCATTCGTCGCATTTATGACACCACAATCGTAAAACAACGTTTTTTCGAAATCAAGAATAACTGAAAAACCTTATTTTTAACAATCTGGAAAAATCATATTAAATTTTGACGACAAAAAATCTATATTTCTGTGGAGTTTTCTAGGTTGACTTGGTCTTTAATAATTTACGTACGCCAAATTTTTGACTTGGCTTGTGTGATTTGTTTTTTTTTTTAATTCCAGATTTCAAATTTTTAGGATTTCCTCTAAATTTTGAATTTTTGGGATTTTTTTTTGAATTCGAATTTTTGGGATTTAATACTTGGCGTCCTTTTTTTACTTCTCAGAAGTATTTTGTGATTGATTTCACTTCTTTTTGGAAGTTCTTTCGAAGTATCTTTCCTGATTCAATTTATTTACATGAATTTTATATAAATTGGTGTTGAAATCGTCCAATATACAGAAGAACAAAAAATGGAAATGCATGGCTTGTTGTGTATACACCCATTATACACCCATGTGCATGGAACCCATTTATCAAATCTATTGTTCAGAACTAGATCAAACGCCACAGAAATATAGATTTTTTGTCGTCAAAATTTAATATGATCTTTCCAGATTGTTAAAAATAAGGTCTTTCAGTTATTCTTGATTTCGAAAAAACGTTGTTTTACGATTGTGGTGTCATAAATGCGACGAATGAGGTTAATTTTTGGTAATTTTTGAGAGTTTTGAATATAGTTTCGATTTCTCGAAGTGAAATTCTCGATTTACAAAATCCGGTGGATTTATACACAAAAGCAAAAAAGTAGTTTTTCGAGTCGTTCAAAGTACCCAATTTTCAAAAAATCATAACTCGTACAAATCATTTTATTTTGAGCTAGCGATTTAACAACAATGTTTTATATCATGGTAGAGAAAACAGGAAAATATCGAGAGTATGATCGGAGACATCGATTTTTTTGACCAGCTGGTTTCACGTCAAATATCTATATCACTGATAAACGAAAACAGATCATTCAAAAAATTCTGAATTTTTTACATGAGGTCCCCAGATATGTACTCTTTTAAACCCATATCTACTGAACATTAACAAATGGTTCATATATTCGGAAAAAAATCTTTGAAAATCAACATGCTCACTATTTTTCAATTTATTATATCATTAAATATTGATTTTTGTCTTCTAAAATGTCTTTCTATTTCTTCCATCGTTTTTCTTGTAAGACTAATTATCTCTATTGCTTACAATGAGAATATTTATGAAAGATAAATTTTTTTAAATATGAAAATTTCCAAAATAAATATTTATTTTTTAGCCATTTTCGCATTGTAAGCAATACTGATACCAAGTTTTACAAGAAAAAATATAGTGGAAATACAAAAACGTGTTAGAAGAAAAAAATCAATCTGTAATGGTATAATTGATTGAAAAATAGTTATAATATGGATTTTCAGAGATTTTTTTTCGAATATATGAAACATTTGTTAATGTTCAGTAAATAACGGTTTAAAAGAGTACATATCTGAACACCTTATATAAAAAAAATTTCAGAATATTTTGAATAATCTGTTTTCGTTTATCAGTGATATAGTAAATTGAACGTTAAAAATGGCGTTTTTGAACGTCCCGCGCGCTCTCTAAAAAAATTCAAAAAATCGAACCGTTGCAACGATATCTTCGATTTTTTAGGGTAGCCAACAGTTTTTGATTTTTTCGATTCATCCTAATATATATCCGTCGTTAAAAATTAATTTTTTTGCAACGCCCCTTAAAAAGCTTCCGTTTAATGAAAAAACGCAAGGTGAATTTTTTTTATTTCAATTAAAAATATCGCGTGTAATTTTTTCGGTAATTATTTTTTTTTCTCCAGGATAACGTTTTGGCACAATTATGAAAACAATTTTTTTATTGTGTTTTACTATCCCATATAATGTCTCCAAATTTCAAATTGATCGGAGAGGTACTTCATATTTAAAAAATTTTTTTTTGATTAAATTGAAAAATGGGTTTTTTTTAAATATGAAGTACCTTTTCGATGAATTTTAAATTTGGGGACATTATATGGAATAGTAAAACGCAGAAAAAAAATCATTTTCATAATTGTGCCAGAACGTTATTTGATTTAGAGTCAAATTAAAGTTGGATTTCGGTTTAACCTCAAATTAAAGTTAGATTTCGGTTTAGCTTAAAATTTGAGTTCGATTTTGATTTAGTCTAAAATTTAAGTTAGATTTCTGTTTAGCTGAAAATTCAAGTTAGATTTTGGTTTAGCCTAAAATTTAAGTTAGATTTCGGTTTAGCGTCAAATTAAAGTTTGATTTCAGTTAAACCTAAAATTAAAGTTAGATTTTGGTTTCGCTTAAAATTCAAGTTAGATTTTGATTTAGCCTAAAATTTAAGTTTCATTTTGACTTATTAGCTATGTATAATGCTATATATTCATAGATATGTTATACATATAGATAAGCATATATATATATATGTACATAGTTGATGTATATATATAGAAAATCCTATATATAATTCTATATATACATAGATATGCTGCATATATGTAGATAATGCTATATTTAAAGAAATTAAATCTCGAAGGACCACCCTAACATTAATTGAGACCTGAAATAACGACCACCCTAATGTATATCTCAATAAATATGTATATAAATATTTAAAGCATCAAATCTCGACTTACCACCCAAATGTAAGTTGATACCTGAAATAACGACCACCCTAACGTACATCGTATATATAAAAAAATACTCGACACACTGGCACATACACACATACACTCTGTTTTATATATAGAGATAGAATATACATGCAAACCTGTGTATAAGCCCGAGACTACGGTTGGCGGTGTGGGAGAACGCCGCGTTCTCGCACACACTCATATTTTCCCACACTAATGCAAGGCCTCTCTGTAAAAGTCGTATTACACCGCTTATACACGCGCTCTATATCTATAGTGACGTGACTTGAACATTTTCGCGATGATAAGTATTCGGAATAATTCGCCCAATATTATGATATCTCAGTATCACGTGGGCGGAAAAGAATAAAAATGGTATCAATGGAAAGCTAATTTTTTTTAAGATGACCATAGTTCGTAAATGTTGAAAAAGGTTGTCGTGTTTTTTAGTAATATTGAATTGAAATGTAAAAAGGGCGTGCACGGAAAAAAAGGAACAGTTAATATTACAGGGGGGCCCAGTTCGCATTGGACTCGGGAGGTAAGAAACAGCGGAAATCACAGCATAAACTGGATATAAAATAGGGTGACATATTTAATTTTACAGTAGAACACAGTAATGTAGATCCTCTCCTACCAAAATGATGACTTTTCCTGTGACACACTGAGATTTTGACAGTGTACACTGGCTTAATTACAATTTGGTATGTGAATAATTCAGTGTCACCAGTAAAAAATTTTTACTGTAGAATTTACATAAGATCACTGATTTTTTTTCTGCACGTAACTATATTGAACATAGGGTGATTCATTAAATTTTACAGAGTGACGCTGTAAATTCACTCTCCTTTCGACAGTTCATGACATTATCTGTGCACACTGAGGTTTTTACAGTGTACAATGGCTTCTTTACAGGCTGGAGTTGTGGATAAACTAGTGTGCCCAGTAAAGAAATTTGACTGTAGAATTTACATGAAATCACTGAATTTGTTCCTGTATACAAACTGCAAGATACACAGTGTACACTGTATTGAATACAGAGTGAATCATCAAATTTTACAGTGTGGCGCAATAATTTCTAGCGTGCACGTGCATTTTGTATATTTATATATATCTTTTTATTTTCGCGCCACTGGATTCAGACAGTCAAAATGACAGTGTGACGCTGTGAATTTTATTAAGTGTTTGATCGTAATGGTGGTAACAAAGGGCTTGTCTCGTGCGTGCCACCGTGTCGTCAAGCGCTGTGGTAGTTAGTAGTGAGTGGTTCATCGGAGACGGAAAGAAAAAGGTTGTTTTTGTTCAATCTAATTTAACCTAATGTAAGAAGGAGTTTTTTCTGTATGGGCGATGCGACTCGATTTTCACGTGTCGAGCCGGCAAGGAAAGAGAGGAGATCGTGACTAGAGGTCCCGAAATAATTAATACCGCGTACGATTGTTCTTGTTGTCAGGAACTATTCTTTTTGATATGATTTATTATGTTCGTCGCGATATTCTAATACTTTGCGTAACTCACGCTTTATAAATATTTTAAGTAGACGATAACGGTATAACTAAAATGGCCGCTACGACCAGCCACGAGGCGACACAACCTCCCTGATCCGTAGCTCAAACGATTCTCCTCGGCTTCTTCTCAAGCTCTATCTCTCTCGAATTCTCTCTCCTTCGATTATCAGCGCTAGATCCCCACCCTTTTCTCTATCGTTCGCGCGTAAACGCGCCTTGCTCGGATTTAACAGCTGTCTAAGAAAATTGACGCTTACAGCTCGACCATCCTGAATCTATTTTAGGACCCTCTAAAATCGTAGGCCTATTTCATCGCGTTTATCACAGCTTTTAAATCTTTCGTTTAAAATAATTGCATTTTTAAAATTTTCGCTTTTAGCGATAACACAGCCCCTTTCTTTGAACATTCGCGCACAACGATATTTCAGTAAAATTTTTCAACATTCGCGTACAGCGATACTTCCGTAAAATTCTCTTAACACATTTTTCATTCTCTCTTTCGCATACAAATGTCGTTCCGTTCTCATTTATTCACTTACATAATCTCGTAAATACTGCGGTTTACGTCGCTCTCGCCGGGGTCTATGTTTAGTCGTTTCGTCTACAATAGTTTTATCATCGCTATCGGTATGTTCCTTATCTTCGTAGTTATTTAATTCTAATTCGATATTCTCACACACACTTTCCGTCGGAATATCACAATTTTCTTTATTTTTAGATTCGACTAGAATCGTGTCATCACAATTACTTGTTTCGTCACTTACATTAAGGTCATCCTCGAGTACCGAGTATCTGTCACGACCACGCCATAACTTTAATTGAGAAACGTGAGCGGTCAATGGTCTACGCGTTTTTCTACCACCCGATATTCTCGTGATAACATAAGTATCGCTCGTCAAAATTTTCGATATTACGTATGGACCTTTATATCGAGGTTGTAATTTTGCGCTCTCTCCTGTAGACACATGGTCCACCTTTACGTATACGATGTCTCCCAGGGAGAACTTTACATCTATTTTTCGTTTCTTATCGTAATAAGTCTTGTTTTTCGCTTGTTCGATATTTATATTACGTTGAATTTCTTCCCATATTTCTTTGGGATCTCGATATGTTTCGCAATTTTTCGTGAGCTCTCTCATTCGACCTTCTTCGAATCGTGGCTGGTAACCCAATAAACATTCAAAAGGAGTTTTACCGGTATTTTTACTCACCGACGAGTTTATATCGCGCTCTATCATTTTTACCTCCTTATCCCAATCTAATCGTTCGCCTTGCTCAGTGCGGATAATCATTGCCGGGAGCAGTGTGCGATTCATGCGCTCAATCAAACCATTCGCTTGCGGATGGCGACTAGAATTGAGTGTGTGTAAAATACCGTGTCGAACACAAAAATTTTCAAACAAATTTGCCGTAAAACTCGTTCCACGGTCGCTAATAATTCTCAACGGCGCTCCGAACTGATTAACAAATTTTTCGAGTCTCTTAACGGTAAGTGCTGCGCTGGTATCTCGTACCGGTTCGAATATCACATATTTCGTGAGCGTATCGATGATTCCTAATACATATTTGCTACCGCTCGTCGACGTTACAAACGGACCGACATGGTCGACGTGAATGACCTCGAATGGTCTTCGTCCGGGTGGAATTGGATGTAGTTGCCCCGCCTGAGAACCACTTGGTCTTTTACTCATAATACACTCTAGACATTGTGCTATATGCCTTTTAAGATACGTTCGCATCCTAGGAAAATAATAATACATTTGAGCTCTTGCGAGCGTTTTGTCAATGCCAAAATGACTACAGAGATCATGAAATTTTATCGCTATGGCTTTACGCATCTGCGCGGGCACCACATACAATTCCAACTCCTTCCCGTCACGCTCGAGGACACGATACAAAATCCCATCTCGAAGTTTATAATCTCGAACCGAATCTATTTCCGTTTTACTAAATTTCGATCGTGGACCGGACAGAATTTCGATCTTTTTCTTCAACAATTCATCGTCATGTTGATAGAGGAGCAACTCTTCCTCACGCAACGTTATTTGCATAATATGCGATCGTTCCAACAATTCGTCCGTCACCGGTTCGTCTACCGGAGCTCTCGAGAGGGCACCAACATGTACCATAGCGGTACCTTTACGATGTTTTATTTGAAAGTCATATTCAGCGAGAGAAGCTGTCCATCGCACCACTTGAGGGTTAGTCGTTTTATGGGCGTTCAAATAAACCAAAGCTTGACAATCAGTAACGATTGTGAATTTAAGCGAGATCAAAAATACTCGCAATCTCTCCACTGCCCAGACCAAAGCCATCAACTCAAGCTTGGACGAGTGATAACTTCTCTCAGCTGCCGATGTTCTTCGACTGATTGCAAAAATCGGATGCATCTCGTTTTTATCATTTTGTTGAAATAAAATGGCCCCAAGACCCTCAGCACTCGCGTCTGTGTGGAGCTCTGTTTTACTCGACTTGGGGTTATAAATACCCAATACTGGCTCGGATAACAATACCTCTTTGACTTTATTGAATGCCAAATCTTCTTCTTCACTCCACCGAAACTTTACATTCTTCCGCGTTAACTCTGTTAACGGCGCAACAATCGTAGCAAATTTCGGGACAAATCTACGAAAGAAACTTGACATTCCAATAAATCTCCGAGTTTCGTGTACATTCTTTGGGGTAGGAAATTTGGCGATAGCTTCCACCTTTACCGGTCCCGGCTCTATCCCTGATTCGCTCACTACGAATCCCAAATATTCCACCTTCCTTTTGCCAAAATGACACTTTGACAGATTGAGTGTCAGGCCAGCTTTCCGCAACGCCTCGAGTACCGGAACCTCGGTACGCCTCGGAACCCTTTCGTCTACATTAATCTCGTTTTCCTCGATCGAGGAGACGCGTCGTTGTTGAGGAGCAATCCGTTGCACCTTCATCACCGTCGAATCGATGAGATCGCCTCTGCGTAAATGTCGAGAGCCACTCTCAAAATATACCAGCGGCAAAGATACGTCTGAATCCGCGAGTTTCACGTCAATAAAGTTGATCGACGCTGGCGGCAACACGCTGTCACACGTCGCGACTGGTCGAAGGTCGACCGTTTCCTCGATTTCCGGTAAGATCTTCGCCAATTCGTGTGTCGAGTTATCGAGAAACACAAGTTGCTCGTCCACCTTGACGTAAGCGATGTGTTCGAGTTCAGTATACGTTCGGCCGATCAACAAATCGGTCGACTGAACATCATCAGGTACTATACGAAATGGCACGTCCTTCGCGACCACTCCGTCGATCTCGACCTCCGCACGAATTATTCCGCACGACTTGACATTGTGCGTTTCCGGTTTCCCGAAACCTCCCAGGATGCTTGGCAGGCGGATCACGTCAAAACCGTGACACAAAACAGCGGTAGCTTTGACTGTACAGTCCGAACTACCCGGATCTATCATCGCCTGTAAGGTGATCCCGTTAATTTTGGCTCGTTTTAAATATTTGGCTAATTTTTCCGCCGATGATTTCGTTTGTTTGCCAACCTCCCTTTTACCAGCACGTTCTACCGGAACGAGCGCAGGAGCAACTGACACGATTTTTATCTCACCTTTGTCCATGGGCAACGGCTTCGTACAATCTTTAGCATAATGCCCGGCATCTCCGCACCTCCTGCAAGCAGCAGCACGACGAGGTTCGGTACACTTTCTCGAGTAATGTCCAGTTTTTCCGCAATTGAAACATTTTCCATCGTTCTTTTGCGATCCACTCGAAACTTTATCACTTTTCACATCTTTTGACGCATCTTCACCGCGCACTTTTGGTCTAGTCGACACGTCTTTCGATTTCCGCGACTTCATGAAATCGAACGACTTTATTGTTCTTTCGAAACGCGTCAATCCGTGAAAAAGATTCTCGATCGTTTTATATTCTATCGACAATGCATGAACAGCCATATCTCGATTTTGTAAACCGGTAGCCACTTGTTCACGAATCTCCTCAAACTTGAGATCCAATGCTACACACAAGCGCACTTTATCATAAAAATAATCTTGAAAACACTCGTTTTCACCTTGCCGACGATTTTTCAAATTGTCCCACAATTGCGACTTGTTGACCTCGGGAGCAAACGCGGCAACGAAGGCAGCCCGAAAATCAGCCCAACAAGTAAAAGTTCCATTTCTTGCATAAAACCACGAGCGAGCAGCATTTCTCAAATGCATAGTCGCTGTTTCGTACAAAAATGCTTCAGGCCACGCGTGTATATGAGCCGATGTTTCGACCTGCTTCAACCAGCGTCTTGCCTCGACGGGAGTTTCGCGTCCCGTAAAATCGCCTATAGATTTTGTGAGATCCGGCATCACATGAAAGCTACGCGAAGGCATTGCACAAGCTTGTGACTGCATCATCGTCGCATTTTGTTGTAATAGCCGCATCATGGTCTCGAGAACTCGATCCAACGAACTGACAGGTTGCGAGTGTTGCGACCCTCCATTTTCGTCGCTCACTTCACTCACACGACTATTTCGACCACTCGATATATTTTGATTATCCCGCTAGTGTTGCCCTTGTCCGTTGTTATCACCAGGGGTCTCATCTTGAAACTGATTTATTAATCGACGTGACGCGGTAATCATATTCTCATTTACCGACTGCTGTGATGTCGCGTTCGCAATCGGTAAATTAGGATTCTGTATTATCGACTGTCTCACTTGACTCGACATAGCAACGGGAAAAATGGGGGTGTTCGAGAGCGGTGGTGCACCGTATACAAAATGTCCACTGTTCGGATAATGAGTTAAATTCGGCGGCGGGATCGAAAATCTTGTCGATTGCAATTGTCCCTGTTCTACTCCCCGACGAAACGAAGGAAAAGACGGGATCGACATAATTGCAAAGTCACTCGCGAATTTCCAAGATGTCCGACATGCACGATCTCACGCACGTTTCCCGCACTTTTTCTAACACCGAAAAATTTTTCTCTCGAACCCGAAAATTACGCACAAAAATACAAAAATATTTTACACACTTTATTACTAGCACGATCGGCTCTCCGTATCCCACTTCTGATTGTAAGAAGGAGTTTTTTCTGTATGGGCGATGCGACTCGATTTTCACGTGTCGAGCCGGCAAGGAAAGAGAGGAGATCGTGACTAGAGGTCCCGAAATAATTAATACCGCGTACGATTGTTCTTGTTGTCAGGAACTATTCTTTTTGATATGATTTATTATGTTCGTCGCGATATTCTAATACTTTGCGTAACTCACGCTTTATAAATATTTTAAGTAGACGATAACGGTATAACTAAAATGGCCGCTACGACCAGCCACGAGGCGACACAACCTCCCTGATCCGTAGCTCAAACGATTCTCCTCGGCTTCTTCTCAAGCTCTATCTCTCTCGAATTCTCTCTCCTTCGATTATCAGCGCGAGATCCCCACCCTTTTCTCTATCGTTCGCGCGTAAACGCGCCTTGCTCGGATTTAACAGCTGTCTAAGAAAATTGACGCTTACACTAATGTACTTAAATGTATTAATCTGTACAGTTTTTGCTTTTGATGTGTATGTGCGTATGATCAAACGTGTCATGTGTGTATTGGGCTTATCTTTTTTCATTTCTGCGTATTTTTGTGCATGTGTGATTCGCGAATTATCAAAAATTATTTTTAAAAAATACCATTGTAGTTATATTCAGCAGCATCCTTGTCAAAATCGAACATGCAAATAACTTCTCGAGTTTTACTATCCTCACTTGATTTATCATTTCAACTAGGCTTTATTTCACGCTTGACATTGTCAATCGGAGGTCAATCGATCAAGGTCTTTGAACGATCTTGAACATGGCAACTACCGACAATGTGCTCAATTCAGCGATGCCTCATTCGGTGGGTTCACTGGAGGGTTCACAAAACTAGAGGGTTCACTTAGTCCACACGGTAAAAAGCAACGATTGAAAACTGAAACTATATCAGTTGCTGCCGACTTTCTTCAACAGAGGATTTCACCATTGAAACACTTACGTGGGCACTGTCCATACAATAAACACATTCATAGTATATAATACACATTAACACTGTAAACTTACGGATTTCATCAAGTTTATATTTCAGTGTTAAACTGTATAATTTGCTTCGAACTACACTGTATTTTGGATTATGCGTTCCAGTAAAAGAGACTGTGGGGTGGCTCCAGTCCAAAGAGGACAGTGCGGAAACTGTAATAATTCACTTTGAGCTCACTGCATTTTGAGCAGTTTATTTTAGTAAATATCGCTGTGCAATTTCTCGAGTCCAATGCGAACTGGGTAACCCCTGTATTTTCAACTGTTCCTTTTTTTCCGTGTGGGCCGAGGCATATTCGCGTATATAAGAGTGCGCGGCAATCTCGACTGAGACTCAGTTTTTTTAATACTTGGCGTCGAGTCGCTGCCGCGACTGTTGATATATAGTAGATCTATGAATATAAAGCATAAAATTTAAGTCAGATTTTGGTTTGGCCTCAAATTAAAGTCAGATTTTGATTTAGCGTCAAATTAAAGTTGGATTTCGGTTTAACCTAAAATTAAAGTTAGATTTTGGTTTAGCTTAAAATTTAAGTTCGATTTTGATTTAGCCTCAAATTTAAGTTAGATTTTGGTTTAGCTTCAAATTTAAGATAGATTTCTGTTTAGCCTAAAATTTAAGTTAGATTTTGGTTTAGCCTAAAATTTAAGTTAGATTTTGGTTTAGCTTGAAATTCAAGATGGATTTTGGTTTGGCCTAAAATTTAAGTAAGATTTTGGTTTAGCGTCAAATGAAAGTTGGATTTCGGTTTAACCTAAAATTTAAGTTAGATTTTGGTTTAGCTTAAAATTTGAGTTAGATTCCGATTTAGCCTAAAATTTAAGTTAGATTTTCATTTAGCTTAAAATTTAAGTTAGGTTTTGATTTAGCCTTAAATTTAAGTTAGATTTTGGTTTAGCGTCAAATTAAAGTTGGGTTTCGGTTTAATCTAAAATTAAAGTTAGATTTTGGTTTAGCTTCAAATTTGAGTTCGATTTTGATTTAGCCTCAAATTTAAGTTAGATTTTGGTTTAGCTTAAAATTAAAGATAGATTTCAGTTTAACCGAAAATTTAAGTTAGATTTTTGTTGAGCTTAAAATTCAAGTTCATTTTTGATTTAGCCTAAAATTTAAGTTGATCTTTGGTTTAGCTCAAAATTTAAGTTAGATTTTGATTTAGCCTAAAATTTAAGTTGGATTTTGGTTTAGCTTGAAATTTAAGTTAGATTTTGGTTAAGCCTAAAATTTAAGTTGGATTTTGGTTTCGCTTAAAATGTAAGTTAGATTTTGGTTTAGCCTAAAATTTAAGTTAGATTTTGATTTAACTTAAAATATGAGTCAAGTTTTGGGTTAGCTTAAAATTTAAGTTTCATTTTGACGTATTAGCTATGTATAATGCTATATATACATAGATATGCTGCATATATGTAGATAATGCTATATTTAAAGAAATTAAATCTCGAAGGATCACCCTAATATTAACTGAGACCTGAAATAACGACCGCTCTAATATACATCTTATAAATACATATATATAAGTAATTAAGAAAATTCGAATCTAGAATGACCATTCTAATATAAATTCAGTCCTGAATTAATGACCGACCTAATGTATATCTTAATAAATATGTATATAAACATTTAAAGCATTGAATCTCGGAGGACCACCCAAATATTAATGGAGACCTGAAATAAAGACCACTCTAATATACATTTTAAAGATACATATATGTAAATAATAAAGAAAATTTGAATCGTGAATGACCACCCTAATATAAATTCAGACCTGAAATAACGACCACACTAATGTATATCTTAATAATGCACATAAGAGCGCGTATGCATAGTAAGGCGAAAGAGAGCGGCGCGCGCTGTGTCTACCGCACACACTCATATTCCCACTAACACATAATACAAGCCCCTCTCTATAAAATCGTATTACACCGCTTATACACGGGCTCTATATCTATAGAGACGTGACTTGAACATTTTCGCGATGATAAATATTCGGAATAATTCGCCCAATATTATGATATCTCAGTATCACGTGGGCGGAAAAAAATAAAAATGGTATCAATGGAAAGCTAATTTTTTGTTAAGATGACCATAGTTCGTAAATGTTGAAAAAGTTGTCGTGTTTTTTAGTAATATCGAATTGAAATGTAAAAAGGGCGTGGGCCGAGGCATATTCGCGTATATAAGAGTGCGCGGCAATCTCGACTGAGACTCTCAGTTTTTTTAATACTTGGCGTCGAGTCACTGCCGCGACTCTTGATATATCTTTGTCTCACAAACCTTGAATAATGTATAATCGTAATGAAATTTATAATTAATGGATAATGTGTAATCAATAGCGTTTAAATAAAGGGACGTATAATAGATGATCATTAGATATCTTTTGCACTATTGGCATTCGTCTTAAATACGTACATTAAATGTCACTTTATGTGGTCTATAGGTACCTCTAAAAAATGTCTAAGGGTACGTATACGAAACTTTTTCAGCACATAGAATCGCTGCCGTTTCGCATCTCCGATAGTGGTTTAAGGAATGTCCCATGGACTTTCCCGGAATGAAATTTTCATCCAACTTAAATGATTATTGGACGTCCCCTGGCTGTTAAGTTACGCACGGAATATATTTATAGCTCCAAAAATATGTGTCGTGGACGTCGAATAAACTTCCGCGTTATCCTTCGATAGACGTAATTTGTACGTACATACGACGGTCAATCGGCGTACCCATATCACAGCTGCCCGAAATACTTAAATGTACATCTAAAGGACGAATGCTTTTGATTGGACAACATGCGATGGATCACACAGGACGTATATTGTATGTTCACACACGTACTATTTCTTAAGCTACAAATATACACAACACGGCCATCTATGGTATGTCCATAGGTAGACATCAATAGCTCTTAATTCAGTATCGTAATTGGACATCTATTGGACGTTCCAGGTTCACGTCTATATGAAATCCTACATGGAAGATCCGATAGACGTTCAATTGACGTCCTCCGAATGTGATTTTCGTTTACGAACCTGGAACGTCCAGTGGATGTTCAATTACTATCCTGAATTAAAAGCTATTTAATGTCTACCTATGGACATACCATGGATGGCCGTGTTGTGTATATTTGTAGCTCAAGAAATAGTACGTGTCGTGGACATACAATATACGTCCTGTGTGATCCATTGCGTTTTGTCCAATCAAAAGTATACCATGGATGTTCAATGGATGTCCGCATTACGTCCATCGTGGATGTAGACGTGTTAAGGATCTATGGATGATAGATGGACGTCCAATGGACACTCGGTTCCGTGTGGGTTACCTTATTGAATAATTGACAAAAACGACTATTGTTAAATTTTTTAATTTTCCAACTTATTTTCCGATCGTGAGATTGAGATTTTTTTTCAACGAAGAAAAGTTTATTTCTTGTGCGAAAACCTAAAAAGTGTTAAAGGAAGGGTTTATCATCATCTAGAAGAGATTTAGCAATTTCTATCTCAAGACATATTGTCCCCAATAAATATGAAAAAATAAAAAAATTCAATTCAATAATTGTTGAAAGTCATTAAAACGTGGTTTCTAAACTTATAATACATTCGAAAAATATTGTTTGTTCCACAGGAAATGTTAATCACCGATGCCAGGGACCGAGGAAGATTTTGCCATACGTTAAACTTCGAAGGCTGTTTCCCGAAACCTAGTATTTTAAATACTATGCGCGTGATCCAGAAAGAACCGCTTGATGGATTTTGTTGTACGACATCCCATTTTCTTCGTAACGGTTTCTCCCACGAGATGAACGCGGCACTTTTTGATGAAAGTCAGAATTGTGATCAGGGCAATGCCAGGAAAGTTCAAAATAGGCAAACAATTTCAAAACAGGCCTGTAACTTTGAAATAAAGGGCTAAAACAAAATGTGCCGAATTCATCCTATGCGAAAAAGTGTCACGAAGAAAATGAGACATTGTAGAGTAAAATCCGTTGAGCGGTTTATTCTGAATCACGCGCAGAGTGTGAAAACTCAAAACTAGGTTTTTCAGGAAATCGGTGCACCTGAAGGATTCTAACTTGTCCCAAAAAATTGTTCATTTGGAACCTCAAATGGTGGACAATGGATCATATTTGTAGGCATTCTACAAAATTACAAATGATTATTAAAAATCGCCGTTTTGACGCTGACTGGACCCTCTTAAAAAGTAGTGCATTTTTTTCAAAAAAATTTAAAGGGACCAAGTTAAAAAAAAAATTTTGCGTGTAAAACTTCAAAAAACGAAAATAAATATCGATATTTTGTTTTGTATTTTTTAAATAAAACTAAGGTAAACGGCCGAGTTACCGAAACTGTCCCAGATTTAGACACCAATTGCACAATTTTGATTGCCATAAATACAATTTTTGTCGAATAATAATTCAATTACCGGCTAATTGAAAAAAATTCTACTTTCAATTATTGGAGAGATACACCTTTTAAAATTAAATGTATTAAAATATAAATAGACCAGTGAATCGTGCGACACGTTACTCAGTGGCTCCGTAGCGGCAGTGCTAAACGAAACCCACTAGTTGCGACAACTGACATATAGTGAATTTTGTTCGTCATGTAAGTATAAAACGACATAAAAATGGTGTCAATATCTTCAGCAGAAACCAGACTATCGATGAGATGAAAAATAACTAAACTTTTGAGTTAGGTATTTATTTAAATTCGCAGTGTTATGAACTGGGTCCTAATTGAGGTCATGTCCCTGTTTTAGACAGTCGATTTTTCATCTGTTGCATCGAAAAATTTGCTTTATTTATTTATTCTAATTTACTGTGAAAAAATAAACTTTAGATAACCTTATGATTTTTTGAAAACGTAAGAAATGTACAAAAAAAATAACAACAATGAAACTGTCATTTGTGAAAATCTAGTATTGAAAACGTGTTATGGTACATATTTTAATAATTCATTGTGAATGCTGATGGAATGAAAAATAGTCTGCCCTGAAAGGCCTTCGAAGAGGTGAGTGTGATTGCTGAGACAGCAATTCAAAGACGCAGCTATGGAGTTACATCGAAGATCGAACACTCTATCGCAAGGTATAACATGCTTTTTTTTATAATATAGATAGTTTGACTGTAGGATTGAGAAGTCAATGGAGTCTGCGGAGGTAGCTGATCTACTGAGTTCATCGAAAGCTTCAACGAAAGTATAGAAAATACTTTTTTTCCCACTACGGATGGCTTTTTAAATGAGAATATTAAAATATTCATTATTGTGTGCTTCGTTCTATGTATTTGAGGTATTTAAAAAAACTGTTTCGAAAGATAGCATCAAAGAGTGATGGAAACTATAGAAAAAAAAAATTTTGATAAATATTTTTCATTTGTCATTTCCCATGATTATAGGTATGTAAAGAAAATGAAGATCTCGTGCACCAGTTAGACATAGTTCGTCGTTTGTATCGAATGTGTTTCCGCAGGTTTTGTCACCCGCACGCGCGGGTGACAAACTGCGCCATGAGTGTCTAAAATCAGTACACGCAGGGGTCTAAAACTAGAACACGGGCGTATCTCCAGTGTCTCAAACCCGGTAGCAGAGAAGCGTTATGATTAGCGTTAAAACAATGATTTTATCAATAAATCCTGATTGTTCTACTTTTATAATAGGTGAATCTCGTTCAGGGGGCCTTGAGGCACATGTTGAAAACTTTAGTTTTCGGTTTGACTATATCATGCATGAATAAATAGCAGAAATCCGACACTGCCACTCCGAAAGTGTCAAAAACTGGGCCCTCTACTTTACGACTCAAGACGAACAAAAAGATCTGTTTTATTTTGGTAACTCCATTTTTTCATATTTTTTATAACTTCAAAAATAGATGAAAAATAAAAGTTATGAGAATCATAAGCTGGCAATTTTTTAGTACTTGTGAAACTTTCTCTTAACAATTGGTGAATTTTTCGAAAAAATAAAAGGAGTCCAACTTGAAAAAAAACTTTGTGTTTGAAAAAGGAATAGATTGTGTGAGCGGCCGTGTAGATTATAATTTGTTTGTAATAGAATCGACTTCGATTCGGCCAGTGATGAAGGATTCCAGATGTAGGTGGAATAAATGTTTTCACGTATGACGTTTCGATCCTTGATTCAGATCCTCTTCAGAAATTTTATTTAGTCTATGAAAATGTTGACAAGGTCAATAGATATATATAACATGTTGTATGTGGTATAATTTGCTTTGTATAGTTGTTTAATGGGTTACAGATTTTTAGGTTATATAAACTGTCATAATAACTAACCTGAATTTGATCAATCGTTCTAATTTCATTTTTGGGTGTTTTGAAGATTATCCTGTTGAATTTATCGATGGTAGACAATAAATATGTTTTATGAAAGAATCGGTAGATTGATTCTGTTCTGATTGTATTTGATTCCGGAAAAGATCGTTTTTTGGCAATCTTTGTTATCTGTAGAAATTTATCGTTTTATTGATGTTTTGGTGTATGAGAATTGAATGTTTTGGATTGTAGATGTTATATTTACCAATTAAAATTTTAAGGATTTGATATCTTTAAAAATCCTTGTTGAAATTAGCGATATTAATTTCACTACATTATTTGTCGTGTGATCTCTGTTTGTTCGAGGGGAATACTAAGTGGTGTCTGAATTATGGCGAGGTGAGGGGAGTATGAATATTTGTTGAGGCAGTGCCGTGTCAAACGATTTGTGAATATGTGTATAATGAGATTTATTGAGTGACTTTGAGCTTTTTGTGTTTGGAGTTATATTATAAACTCTGTCGGTCATTAAAATAGATGTGAGTGTGGTGAGATGTTGTGAATGTATTAAGTAAAGATGGGCGTGTATGTGATGTCTATAAGTAAAGTTAGCGTGTATGTGATGTCAATAGATAAAATGAATGTGTTTGCGATGTCGATAGATAAAATACAATGTTTAAATGATTGTGTTATATGCGATGTCAATTGATAAAAATGAGTGTGTTTGTGATGTCAATAGATAAAATTCGGTGGTTACATTATTGTATTATATGCGATGTCAATGGATAATATTTGGTAATTATATTATGGTGTTGTATATGCTACTTAGTTTTTGAATGTCCGTTCTGTAATTAATTGCATTTGAGTGTGCCTTAATTTAAATCATTTCTAAGATCAATTTCTTTCTTAGCCAACTTTCATTGCTCAAGATTTTTACGTCATCGAATTTAAAGTCGTGTTTTAGTTCTATTGCATGCGTTGCAAGAGCTGTGTGTTGTGTAGTTGGGTGTTTCAAGCTATTTTTGTGTTCGTTGATTCTGGTTTTCAGGTATCTTTTGGTTTGTCCTATGTATACAGAGTTACAGTCTTTGCATCAATTTTGTAAACGATGTTCGATTTGTTTAGATTGAAAAAACTGAAACTGACACTGAAAAAACAATGAAACAAAGACTATCTATAATCAATACACAATCAAAAAACAATAATGATTTCGATTCTTCCAGACTAATAAATCTACCATACACAAAGAACATTCACCACCAATTACTCCGTCTTTTCCAACAATACAACATCACATTAATCACAAACAATAAACATAACATTCTATCTATCATTGGTTCTACCAAAGACAAAATTGAAAATCTAAACAACTCCAACATCGTTTACAAAATTAATTGCAAAGACTGTAACTCTGTATACATAGGACAAACCAAAAGATACCTGAAAACCAGGATCAACGAACACAAAAATAGCTTAAAACACCCAACTACACAACACACAACTCTTGCAACGCATGCAATAGAACTAAAACACGACTTTAAATTCGATGACGTAAAAATCTTAAACAATGTAAGTTGGCTAAAAAAGAGATTGATCTTAGGAATGATTCAAATTAAGGCGCACTTAAATGCAATTAATTACAGAACGGACATCCAAAAACTAAGTAGCATATACAACACCATAATATAATTACCAAATATTATCCATTGACATCGCATATAATACAATAATGTAACCACCGAATTTTATCTATTGACATCACAAACACACTCATTTTTATCAATTGACATCGCATATAACACAATCATTTAAACATTGTATTTTATCTATCGACATCGCAAACACATTTATTTTATCTATTGACATCACATTCACACTAACTTTACTTATAGACATCACATACACGCCCATCTTTACTTAACACATTCACAACATCTCACCGCACTCACATCTATTTTAATTACCGACAGAGCTTATAATATAACTCCAAACACAAAAATCTCAAAGTCACTCGATAAATCTCATTACACACATATTCACAAATCGTTTGACAAGGCACTGCCTCAACAAATATTCATACTCCCCTCACCTCACCATAATTCAGACACCACTTAGTATTCCCCTCGAACAAACAGAGATCACACGACAAATAATGTAGTGAAATTAATATCGCTAACTTCAACAAGGGTTTTTGAAGATATCAAATCCTTAAAATTTTAATTGGTAAATATAACATCTACAATCCAAAACATTCAATTCTCATACACCAAAACATCAATAAAACGATAAATTTCTACAGATAACAAAGATTGCCAAAAAACGATCTTTTCCGGAATCAAATACAATCAGAACAGAATCAATCTACCGATTCTTTCATAAAACATATTGATTGTCTACCATCGATAAATTCAACAAGATAATCTTCAAAACACCCAAAAATGAAATTAGAACGATTGATCAGATTCAGGTTAGTTATTATGACAGTTTATATAACCTGAAAATCTGTAACTCATTAAACAACTATACAACGCAAATCATACCACATACAACATGTTATATATATATCTATTAACTTGTCAAAATGTTCATAGACTAAATAAAATTTCTGAAGAGGATCCGAACTAAGGATCGAAACGTCATACGTGAAAACATTTATTCCACCTACATCTGGAATCCTTCATCACTGGCCGAATCGAAGCCGATTCTATTACAAACAAATTGTGTTTGAAACTTCAAAAAACGTATGAAAATGAATATCGATATTTTTTTGTATTTTTTTTATAAAACTGCAACTCAAGACGGAAAAAAAAGATATCTTGTCTTGTTTTGATGTATCCGGTTCTTGAAAAGTTATGAGGATTTGAAAAAATTCTGTCAAATTTTGAAAAATGTATTGTGGTTAGTTGGGTTGAGACAAAAATCTAAACAAATTCTGAGAGACTGCTTTCAGTACGTTCAAAAAAATAAAAAAAAATTCAAAAAAATCAAAAATGGTCGGGTCCGCAGATTGGTCGGCTTGGCATGGAATACCTTATATATATATTGTAACGTTCGCGCTAACCCTCACTACAGCAGCTATAACTAAGCAGCAACGGCCGGAGTAGGGATAGGGAGAGAGAGAAAGCAAGTCGGACGGCCGCATCATAGGCGCTCGCTTAAGGGGTTATACCAGTGTGACGCTTTCGAAAAATCGTGTTTTTTTGGCTTGTTCGATAGTTTTTACTTTCAAAAATATCCTGTGAAAGCGGCAAGGTCGTATCTTGAATAGTTTTTGAATGGCAGCGTTCTAAAGAGCGACCGCTCGCAGGTATAAATCACTTCACCTGCCTATAGACGGAGTTTCGGAGTTAGTGTGTAGTTACTCGAATTTTTCGCATTGTAAACAGTACATAGGTGATATAGGGAGTCTATATAGGTGTATACGGTCCTTGTAATAATTTGAAGCCGTTAGGCACTGTTGTCGAAGCGTCTGTTCAGTTTACTCTCAGCTGTCGTACACTACACAACGCAACGAAAATGAGTAATTTCCAAAAAGGCTCTCACGATAATCCTTTATCTAGATCGAGGTCTAAGAAAAGAAGCTTTTCAGGAAATCGTTTCACATATGAACAGTCCACCGCAAATACCAGTACAGCGACTGAAAAACTGTTACACACCGGAGATAACGAAATTGTCGTTGAACAAACGCATTGATACTGTTTTATCGAGTTTTTCTCAGTTTTCAGTGCAATAAGTGCTTTGGTTGTTTGCAAAATTTGCAAAATAGACATCAAGTTTAATCAAACAAGTTCACGGGGTTTAGGATTTAAAATAGCTGTCTCATGTGAGTGCGGTATTTCATATGTGAATTCTGGACCGACAATTGATAATGCTTATGAAATAAATCGTCGTATAGTGTTTGTGATGCGACTTCTAGGCATCGGTATTAATGGACTAAATCTATTTGTGGCTTGATGGATCTCCTTACAAAATTTAATAATAATTCTTTCGTTTGATGCTTTCAAAATATAACTAAAGCTGCTCGAACCATTTATAAATGGAGTACACAAAAAGCCATAACCAAAGAAAAAGCAAAAACTTCACAGGAAGAAGGTTCGGATGATTGCTTAACGGTTTCTGGAGATGGCACATGGAAAAACGCGGCCACACTTCACGTTTCGGTGTTACAGTTCTTGCCGGTAAATATAGTAAAAAATTTATCGATACAATCGTAAAATTGACTCATTGTAAGAGTTGTGAACTATGGGAAAAGAAAAAATATACTCATCCTGAAGAATACGAAGAATGGTATGAAGAGCATGGCGATTGCGATGCAAATCATGTTGGATCGGCTGGAAAAATGGAAGTTAACAGTGAAAAAGAAATGTTTGGCCGTTCGATCGATCAATACAGAGTGAAATACACGCGCTACATTGGCGACGGTGATAGTGCTACATACAAAGGCTTATTGGATTTAAATCCATACGATGATATACATATAGAAAAATTAGAATGCTACTTGCGCGTAAAAAAAAGAATTGGAACGCCATATCGTAATCTAAAAAAGCAAACCAAGGGATTAGGAGGAAGGAGTAAGAATACGGAGAAGTTGACTGATCAAGTTATCAATAAATTACAGAAATATTACGGATTAGCCATTACCAGGCATCAACATAATGTTGATGAAATATACAAAGGAATTTGGGCAACATTTTATCACTTATCTTTATCAGATGAAAATCCAAACCATCAAAATTGCCCCGTAGGTGAGAATAGCTGGTGTTCCTATCATCGCGCAGAAGCTCAAGGAATGGACTTATCAAAGTTCAAGCACGATTATTTACCGCTCGATAAGGATGATACGGAAGCTTTGAAACCAATTTATACTGATTTGAGTTCAAGGAAATTGCTAGAGCGATGCAAAGGAGGAAACACACAAAATAACAAGGAAAGTTATAATGAGTTGCCATGGCACTTTGCTCCAAAGCACCTTCACAGCGGGATGAAAACGATTTGGATCGCTAATTTCCTAGCAGTTTCAATATTCAATTATGGTTTTTATAGTATTTTAAAAATGATGGGAGTAATGGGTGTGGTTGTCGACCCTATTGCGGAAGAATATGCAGTTCAAAGAGATGACAGCCGAATCGAGCGGGCGGAGATACGTCACGCGGCGACCTCAAAAGAGGGACGAACAGCCCGAAGACAAGCATAAGCCTCTCAGCAGGCATTTTTCGAGGAAGAAGAAGGTGTATTGTATGGGCCAGGCATAGCAGATTAGCAATTTTTATAGTTAACATAATTTTATCTAGCAAAAATCGATAGTTGAAACTTTGAACGCGTTTGTATCGAAATGACATTTTTCAAAATTGCTGACATAACTCAATGAGAAATTGACCAATCGACTTCAAATTGAAACAGAGTATTTTTGAATATATCAAGAGTTGCGGCAGCGACTCGACGCCAAGTATTAAAAAAACTGAGTCTCAGTCAAGACGCCGCGCACTCTTATATACGCGATCAAGAGTTGTGGCAGCGACTCCACGCCAAGTATTAAAAAAACTGAGTCTCAGTCGAGATGCCGCACACTCTTATATACGCGAATATGCCTCAATCCACGCCGCTTTTACACTTCAATTCGATATTACTAAAAAACGAGACAACTTTTTTAACATTTCACGATTATACTTTTCTTGAAAAAAAATTAGCTTTCCATTGATACTATTATTTTTTTTTCGCCCATGCGATGTTGAGATATCATTATATTGGGCGAATTATTCCGAATATTTATCATCAGAAAAATTCTTCAACAGTTTTGTGGGAACGCTTATACATTTACAAGCCCGTGTATAAGCGATGTGATACGATTTTATAGAGAAGGGCTTGTGTATGTGGTAGTGGAAAATATTAGTGTGCGGTAGACACGGCGCGCGCCACTCTCTTTCATCATCTATATGTATAAGGCATATATATAAATGGGGGAAAACGCCTGTTTTTTTCATGGCGTGACCCTGACCCCTTTTGATTTGGCTGAAACTTTGCTTATTTTATCGTCTGATCCCAAAAACAACTCTTAAATTTTATTAGATTTTCTGGAGCCACTATAGCGGAATACTAGACCATAGAATATTTTGACTTTGGAAAATATTTAATTTTCAATCGACGATATCTCTGTAGCGGTTGATCGTATCGAAAAGTATATGGGGGGCTTTTATTTTCGTTTTGAGTCTATCTTCGAATTAAAAAATTGTCTGATTTTTTTGAAGCAAATTTAAGCAGTCAAAATAATTTTCAAAAATTAAAATCACGATACCCAAAAACTGCCCCCTTCGATTTTTTAACAAAAATTCTCAAAAATACTACAATTCATTACCAACATTTAAAAAAAAAAATCAGGATGGTATTTTCAGCGGTTCGCGAGATATTAATTTTTTAGTATTTTATTTATTTGTTGATTATCAATTTTTGTCTATCTGTTAATTAATTTGAGCTTCGAATAGTGTAAAAAGAATAGTAAAACAGAATAATGTAAATCAATGTCCCATACACATGTTAAGGTACAATATATTTTACTCGTATATTCAATTTAATACTTGTATAAATCACTCGTTTAATTTTTTTATCAATTTCAATTTCTTATATGTTAAAAGTATTTTATACTCGTATACACGTTTTTCATTTTCGTTTTTTTCTCGGATATTTAATTTTTTTTAATTATGCTATGTATCTCGCTTTCGACAGAATTCGACCATCTTTTAACAACAATGTTGCCGTCGTGTAGCGGAATTATGCAGTGATGCTTCTGAGTATTTTTTATTGATCGGGCAATTTTGAATCGTCCATCCATTAAAAATTCCTTCGATTGTTCGTAATCACTCTTCTCACGGTAAACAATTTTGATCGACTGTACATTTTTTGAAGCCCATTCGTAGAGCTCTCGAGGTGTTGTAATTTGCTTGTCTGTTTGAAGTTGCAAGCTGGCTCGCGATGAAAGTCTTTTGAGTAATGAATTGTAGTATTTTTGAGAATTTTTGTTTAAAATTCGAAGAAGGCAGTTTTTGGGTATCGTGATTTTAATTTTTGAAAATTATTTTGACTGCTTAAATTTGCTTTAAAAAAATCAGACAATTTTTTTATTTGAAGATAGACTCAAAACGGAAATAAAAGCCCCCTACATACTTTTCGATACGACCAACCGCTACAGAGATATCATCGATTGAAAATTAAATATTTTCCAAAGTCAAAATATTCTATGGTCTAGTATTCCGCTATGGTGGCTCCAAAAAATCTAATAAAATTTGAGAGTGGTTTTTGGGATCAGACGATGAAATAAGCAAAGTTTCAGCGAAAATCAAAAGGGGTCAGGGTCACGCCATGAAAAAAACAGGCGTTTTCCCCCATATATATATATATATATAGCGTTATATATGACATTTCTATATATATAAAGCCTATTTATGTATATATAGCGTTATATATAGCATTATCTAGATATAAAGTTAACACGTAAATACTGGTATATATAGGTATATACAGGTATATACAGATATATACAAGTATATACTGGTATATACAGGTATATCAAGAGACGCGGCAGCGTCTCGACGCCAAGTATTCAAAAAAACTGAGAGAATCTCAGTCGAGACTGCCGCGCACTTTATATACGCGAATATGCCTCAGACCACGCCCCTCATACATTTTGATTCGACATTACTAAAAAAAACGACAATTTTCTTAACATTTACAAACTATAGTCATCTTGAAAAAAATTAGCTTTTATCGATACCATTTTCATGTTGATCCACCCACTTAATGCTGAGATATGATGATATCGGGTGAATTTTTCTCGAATTCTATCATGATGAAAATTCCTTAACATTTCTTCGTCACCTGATTGACCAGATTTTTGAAACGCTTATACACGGGATGTATATGGGACATTCCACCAGTTCTTGACTTAAGTTGTGCCGGGGGGTCTGAATTCTGGATAACAAAATTTTTTATTAAAAAGTACATTACAAAGAGAGCTTTAATGATTTTGTTCAATTTTTTTCGTCCAACCCTTTCGAAGATATAGTAGATCGAAAATTGCAAGATTTGCAATTATTGACTTTAGATATTAAAAATATCAATCCCTTGTAAAATTTCTAAAAATATATTAAATATTGGTTTTTGTGTAGAAAAAGCTCAGCTTTCTGAAAAAAATATTTTCAATTTTCTCAAGTACCGGGAAAACCCCAAAAAATGAGGT
Source organism: Alloplasta piceator (assembly GCA_946863875.1). Lineage (NCBI taxonomy): Eukaryota > Metazoa > Arthropoda > Insecta > Hymenoptera > Ichneumonidae > Alloplasta > Alloplasta piceator. The sequence continues at coordinate 28,702,589 of OX333077.1, read as the reverse complement.
CAAATAGTCAAAAACGCTTTTTCGACCAATGGATCAATTTTAATATTTTTTTAAATATTTTTTTCGAAAAGCTGAAATTCGATGACGTAAAAATCTTAAACAATGTAAGTTGGCTAAAAAAGAGATTGATCTTAGGAATGATTCAAATTAAGGCGCACTTAAATGCAATTAATTACAGAACGGACATCCAAAAACTAAGTAGCATATACAACACCATAATATAATTACCAAATATTATCCATTGACATCGCATATAATACAATAATGTAACCACCGAATTTTATCTATTGACATCACAAACACACTCATTTTTATCAATTGACATCGCATATAACACAATCATTTAAACATTGTATTTTATCTATCGACATCGCAAACACATTTATTTTATCTATTGACATCACATTCACACTAACTTTACTTATAGACATCACATACACGCCCATCTTTACTTAACACATTCACAACATCTCACCGCACTCACATCTATTTTAATTACCGACAGAGCTTATAATATAACTCCAAACACAAAAATCTCAAAGTCACTCGATAAATCTCATTACACACATATTCACAAATCGTTTGACAAGGCACTGCCTCAACAAATATTCATACTCCCCTCACCTCACCATAATTCAGACACCACTTAGTATTCCCCTCGAACAAACAGAGATCACACGACAAATAATGTAGTGAAATTAATATCGCTAACTTCAACAAGGGTTTTTGAAGATATCAAATCCTTAAAATTTTAATTGGTAAATATAACATCTACAATCCAAAACATTCAATTCTCATACACCAAAACATCAATAAAACGATAAATTTCTACAGATAACAAAGATTGCCAAAAAACGATCTTTTCCGGAATCAAATACAATCAGAACAGAATCAATCTACCGATTCTTTCATAAAACATATTGATTGTCTACCATCGATAAATTCAACAAGATAATCTTCAAAACACCCAAAAATGAAATTAGAACGATTGATCAGATTCAGGTTAGTTATTATGACAGTTTATATAACCTGAAAATCTGTAACTCATTAAACAACTATACAACGCAAATCATACCACATACAACATGTTATATATATATCTATTAACTTGTCAAAATGTTCATAGACTAAATAAAATTTCTGAAGAGGATCCGAACTAAGGATCGAAACGTCATACGTGAAAACATTTATTCCACCTACATCTGGAATCCTTCATCACTGGCCGAATCGAAGCCGATTCTATTACAAACAAATTGTGTTTGAAACTTCAAAAAACGTATGAAAATGAATATCGATATTTTTTTGTATTTTTTTTATAAAACTGCAACTCAAGACGGAAAAAAAAGATATCTTGTCTTGTTTTGATGTATCCGGTTCTTGAAAAGTTATGAGGATTTGAAAAAATTCTGTCAAATTTTGAAAAATGTATTGTGGTTAGTTGGGTTGAGACAAAAATCTAAACAAATTCTGAGAGACTGCTTTCAGTACGTTCAAAAAAATAAAAAAAAATTCAAAAAAATCAAAAATGGTCGGGTCCGCAGATTGGTCGGCTTGGCATGGAATACCTTATATATATATTGTAACGTTCGCGCTAACCCTCACTACAGCAGCTATAACTAAGCAGCAACGGCCGGAGTAGGGATAGGGAGAGAGAGAAAGCAAGTCGGACGGCCGCATCATAGGCGCTCGCTTAAGGGGTTATACCAGTGTGACGCTTTCGAAAAATCGTGTTTTTTTGGCTTGTTCGATAGTTTTTACTTTCAAAAATATCCTGTGAAAGCGGCAAGGTCGTATCTTGAATAGTTTTTGAATGGCAGCGTTCTAAAGAGCGACCGCTCGCAGGTATAAATCACTTCACCTGCCTATAGACGGAGTTTCGGAGTTAGTGTGTAGTTACTCGAATTTTTCGCATTGTAAACAGTACATAGGTGATATAGGGAGTCTATATAGGTGTATACGGTCCTTGTAATAATTTGAAGCCGTTAGGCACTGTTGTCGAAGCGTCTGTTCAGTTTACTCTCAGCTGTCGTACACTACACAACGCAACGAAAATGAGTAATTTCCAAAAAGGCTCTCACGATAATCCTTTATCTAGATCGAGGTCTAAGAAAAGAAGCTTTTCAGGAAATCGTTTCACATATGAACAGTCCACCGCAAATACCAGTACAGCGACTGAAAAACTGTTACACACCGGAGATAACGAAATTGTCGTTGAACAAACGCATTGATACTGTTTTATCGAGTTTTTCTCAGTTTTCAGTGCAATAAGTGCTTTGGTTGTTTGCAAAATTTGCAAAATAGACATCAAGTTTAATCAAACAAGTTCACGGGGTTTAGGATTTAAAATAGCTGTCTCATGTGAGTGCGGTATTTCATATGTGAATTCTGGACCGACAATTGATAATGCTTATGAAATAAATCGTCGTATAGTGTTTGTGATGCGACTTCTAGGCATCGGTATTAATGGACTAAATCTATTTGTGGCTTGATGGATCTCCTTACAAAATTTAATAATAATTCTTTCGTTTGATGCTTTCAAAATATAACTAAAGCTGCTCGAACCATTTATAAATGGAGTACACAAAAAGCCATAACCAAAGAAAAAGCAAAAACTTCACAGGAAGAAGGTTCGGATGATTGCTTAACGGTTTCTGGAGATGGCACATGGAAAAACGCGGCCACACTTCACGTTTCGGTGTTACAGTTCTTGCCGGTAAATATAGTAAAAAATTTATCGATACAATCGTAAAATTGACTCATTGTAAGAGTTGTGAACTATGGGAAAAGAAAAAATATACTCATCCTGAAGAATACGAAGAATGGTATGAAGAGCATGGCGATTGCGATGCAAATCATGTTGGATCGGCTGGAAAAATGGAAGTTAACAGTGAAAAAGAAATGTTTGGCCGTTCGATCGATCAATACAGAGTGAAATACACGCGCTACATTGGCGACGGTGATAGTGCTACATACAAAGGCTTATTGGATTTAAATCCATACGATGATATACATATAGAAAAATTAGAATGCTACTTGCGCGTAAAAAAAAGAATTGGAACGCCATATCGTAATCTAAAAAAGCAAACCAAGGGATTAGGAGGAAGGAGTAAGAATACGGAGAAGTTGACTGATCAAGTTATCAATAAATTACAGAAATATTACGGATTAGCCATTACCAGGCATCAACATAATGTTGATGAAATATACAAAGGAATTTGGGCAACATTTTATCACTTATCTTTATCAGATGAAAATCCAAACCATCAAAATTGCCCCGTAGGTGAGAATAGCTGGTGTTCCTATCATCGCGCAGAAGCTCAAGGAATGGACTTATCAAAGTTCAAGCACGATTATTTACCGCTCGATAAGGATGATACGGAAGCTTTGAAACCAATTTATACTGATTTGAGTTCAAGGAAATTGCTAGAGCGATGCAAAGGAGGAAACACACAAAATAACAAGGAAAGTTATAATGAGTTGCCATGGCACTTTGCTCCAAAGCACCTTCACAGCGGGATGAAAACGATTTGGATCGCTAATTTCCTAGCAGTTTCAATATTCAATTATGGTTTTTATAGTATTTTAAAAATGATGGGAGTAATGGGTGTGGTTGTCGACCCTATTGCGGAAGAATATGCAGTTCAAAGAGATGACAGCCGAATCGAGCGGGCGGAGATACGTCACGCGGCGACCTCAAAAGAGGGACGAACAGCCCGAAGACAAGCATAAGCCTCTCAGCAGGCATTTTTCGAGGAAGAAGAAGGTGTATTGTATGGGCCAGGCATAGCAGATTAGCAATTTTTATAGTTAACATAATTTTATCTAGCAAAAATCGATAGTTGAAACTTTGAACGCGTTTGTATCGAAATGACATTTTTCAAAATTGCTGACATAACTCAATGAGAAATTGACCAATCGACTTCAAATTGAAACAGAGTATTTTTGAATATATCAAGAGTTGCGGCAGCGACTCGACGCCAAGTATTAAAAAAACTGAGTCTCAGTCAAGACGCCGCGCACTCTTATATACGCGATCAAGAGTTGTGGCAGCGACTCCACGCCAAGTATTAAAAAAACTGAGTCTCAGTCGAGATGCCGCACACTCTTATATACGCGAATATGCCTCAATCCACGCCGCTTTTACACTTCAATTCGATATTACTAAAAAACGAGACAACTTTTTTAACATTTCACGATTATACTTTTCTTGAAAAAAAATTAGCTTTCCATTGATACTATTATTTTTTTTTCGCCCATGCGATGTTGAGATATCATTATATTGGGCGAATTATTCCGAATATTTATCATCAGAAAAATTCTTCAACAGTTTTGTGGGAACGCTTATACATTTACAAGCCCGTGTATAAGCGATGTGATACGATTTTATAGAGAAGGGCTTGTGTATGTGGTAGTGGAAAATATTAGTGTGCGGTAGACACGGCGCGCGCCACTCTCTTTCATCATCTATATGTATAAGGCATATATATAAATGGGGGAAAACGCCTGTTTTTTTCATGGCGTGACCCTGACCCCTTTTGATTTGGCTGAAACTTTGCTTATTTTATCGTCTGATCCCAAAAACAACTCTTAAATTTTATTAGATTTTCTGGAGCCACTATAGCGGAATACTAGACCATAGAATATTTTGACTTTGGAAAATATTTAATTTTCAATCGACGATATCTCTGTAGCGGTTGATCGTATCGAAAAGTATATGGGGGGCTTTTATTTTCGTTTTGAGTCTATCTTCGAATTAAAAAATTGTCTGATTTTTTTGAAGCAAATTTAAGCAGTCAAAATAATTTTCAAAAATTAAAATCACGATACCCAAAAACTGCCCCCTTCGATTTTTTAACAAAAATTCTCAAAAATACTACAATTCATTACCAACATTTAAAAAAAAAAATCAGGATGGTATTTTCAGCGGTTCGCGAGATATTAATTTTTTAGTATTTTATTTATTTGTTGATTATCAATTTTTGTCTATCTGTTAATTAATTTGAGCTTCGAATAGTGTAAAAAGAATAGTAAAACAGAATAATGTAAATCAATGTCCCATACACATGTTAAGGTACAATATATTTTACTCGTATATTCAATTTAATACTTGTATAAATCACTCGTTTAATTTTTTTATCAATTTCAATTTCTTATATGTTAAAAGTATTTTATACTCGTATACACGTTTTTCATTTTCGTTTTTTTCTCGGATATTTAATTTTTTTTAATTATGCTATGTATCTCGCTTTCGACAGAATTCGACCATCTTTTAACAACAATGTTGCCGTCGTGTAGCGGAATTATGCAGTGATGCTTCTGAGTATTTTTTATTGATCGGGCAATTTTGAATCGTCCATCCATTAAAAATTCCTTCGATTGTTCGTAATCACTCTTCTCACGGTAAACAATTTTGATCGACTGTACATTTTTTGAAGCCCATTCGTAGAGCTCTCGAGGTGTTGTAATTTGCTTGTCTGTTTGAAGTTGCAAGCTGGCTCGCGATGAAAGTCTTTTGAGTAATGAATTGTAGTATTTTTGAGAATTTTTGTTTAAAATTCGAAGAAGGCAGTTTTTGGGTATCGTGATTTTAATTTTTGAAAATTATTTTGACTGCTTAAATTTGCTTTAAAAAAATCAGACAATTTTTTTATTTGAAGATAGACTCAAAACGGAAATAAAAGCCCCCTACATACTTTTCGATACGACCAACCGCTACAGAGATATCATCGATTGAAAATTAAATATTTTCCAAAGTCAAAATATTCTATGGTCTAGTATTCCGCTATGGTGGCTCCAAAAAATCTAATAAAATTTGAGAGTGGTTTTTGGGATCAGACGATGAAATAAGCAAAGTTTCAGCGAAAATCAAAAGGGGTCAGGGTCACGCCATGAAAAAAACAGGCGTTTTCCCCCATATATATATATATATATAGCGTTATATATGACATTTCTATATATATAAAGCCTATTTATGTATATATAGCGTTATATATAGCATTATCTAGATATAAAGTTAACACGTAAATACTGGTATATATAGGTATATACAGGTATATACAGATATATACAAGTATATACTGGTATATACAGGTATATCAAGAGACGCGGCAGCGTCTCGACGCCAAGTATTCAAAAAAACTGAGAGAATCTCAGTCGAGACTGCCGCGCACTTTATATACGCGAATATGCCTCAGACCACGCCCCTCATACATTTTGATTCGACATTACTAAAAAAAACGACAATTTTCTTAACATTTACAAACTATAGTCATCTTGAAAAAAATTAGCTTTTATCGATACCATTTTCATGTTGATCCACCCACTTAATGCTGAGATATGATGATATCGGGTGAATTTTTCTCGAATTCTATCATGATGAAAATTCCTTAACATTTCTTCGTCACCTGATTGACCAGATTTTTGAAACGCTTATACACGGGATGTATATGGGACATTCCACCAGTTCTTGACTTAAGTTGTGCCGGGGGGTCTGAATTCTGGATAACAAAATTTTTTATTAAAAAGTACATTACAAAGAGAGCTTTAATGATTTTGTTCAATTTTTTTCGTCCAACCCTTTCGAAGATATAGTAGATCGAAAATTGCAAGATTTGCAATTATTGACTTTAGATATTAAAAATATCAATCCCTTGTAAAATTTCTAAAAATATATTAAATATTGGTTTTTGTGTAGAAAAAGCTCAGCTTTCTGAAAAAAATATTTTCAATTTTCTCAAGTACCGGGAAAACCCCAAAAAATGAGGTCAAATAGTCAAAAACGCTTTTTCGACCAATGGATCAATTTTAATATTTTTTTAAATATTTTTTTCGAAAAGCTGAGACTTTTTTACATGGAAAAGATATGTTTTGATTTTGGGAATATTTAAAAATAAACCATAGCAAAATAAAGTTGAAACTTTTGTGATGAATTGCCGATAAGTATTGTGCTGCCGTCACGGTCGATACACGAACTATCGAATCAAGTTTGGAAATTTCTGTACATAGTATTATATTCAGCGATTATTCAGTGAATATATATGTTTAAAGTGTGAAGTGGGTAAGAAATTAAAATTATTATACAAAAGCGATATGACAAGGATCAAATCTTTATTATTTGTACTCTTCTTGTCACTGTTGACAGAGAAACATTTCTTACAATAGCAGATTTTTTATCAGCCTTAGCATTGTATGACTGGGCACGTGAGTCATTTAAAAATATTGATTTCACTTTCATTTCAAATGAGAAATACGAAGTACGCGCAGCACAGCTAAAGTCCAGATTTGCTAATGCTGTGGCTGTAAAAAAGGACGCAATCTATGCATTGTATTATCCCTGATGCCGAGAATCATGGTTCTGCTATTGTAAGAAATGTTTCTCTGTCAACAGTGACAAGAAGAGTACAAATAATAAAGATTTGATCCTTGTCATATCGCTTTTGTATAATAATTTTAATTTCTTACCCACTTCACCCTTTAAACATATATATTCTCTGCATAATCGCTGAATATAATGCCATGTACAGACATTTTCAAACTTCATTCGATAGTTTGGGTATCGACCGTGACGGCAGCACAATACTTATCGGCAATTCATCACAAGAGTTTCAACTTCATTTTGCTATGGTTTACTTTTGAATATTTATAAAATCAAAACATACCTTCCCCATGTAAAAAAGTCTCAGCTTTTCGAAAAAAATATTTTAAAAAATATCAAAAATGACACATTGGTCGAAAAAGCGTATTTTATTTTTTGACCTCATTTTTCGGGGTTTTCCTGATACTGGAGGAAATTAAAAATATTTTTTTCAGAAAGCTGAGCTTTTTTTACACAAAAACCAATATTCAATATATTTTTACAAATTTTACAAGGGATTAATATTGTTAATATCTAAAGTCAATAATTGCAAATCTTGCAATTTTCGATCTACTATATCTTCAAAAGGGTTGGACGAAAAAAATTGAAAAAAATCAGGGAAGCTCTCTTTGTTATGTACTTTTCAATAAAAATTTTCGTTACCCAGAATTCAGACCCCCCAGCACAACTTTAGTCAAGAATTGATGGAATGACCCATATACAGGTATATTAAAAATCTATAGCTATGACAATCATATTTTGGCCGCTGACGTCATGCACGGCAAAAATATAACTAGTTAGCTATGAGCGTCGTGCATGGCGAATATATATTTTATCTATATTATATCTATATTTATAGATAAAAGAGTGTGTGTGCGACTATGTGCAAGTGTGTGAGAGTGTGCAAGTGTTCACGAACATTTATACGATGTATATTAGAGTGGTCGTTATTTCAGGTATCAACTCACATTTGGGTGGTCATTCAAGATTCGATGTTTTAAATATTTAAGAGAATCCCGGTCGAGATCGCCGCGCACTCTCATACACGCGAATATGCCTCCCGCTGAACCTGATTCGAATTTCCATCCAATATTACAAAAAAACACGACTACTTTTTTAAGATCTATGAACAGTGGTAATCTCAAAAAAAAATCGCTTCCCATTGATACCTTTTTTATGTTGATCCGTCCATATAATGCTGAGATATGATGATATCTGGTGAATTTTTTAAACAATTCTATCATCGTGAAAATTCTTCAACATTTTTTCGTCACCTGATTGGCCAAATTTGTTAAACGCTTATACACGGGATGTATATTTATAGCTATGAGAATCATATTTAGCGATATGCACTAGGGTGGTCCTTCAAGATTTGATTTCTTTAAATATTTCTTTGTATACGTATTGAATGATATATATTGGGGTAATTATTATTCGAGATTCAAATTTTGTTTATATTTATATATTTATTCATACGATAGCTATTAGGGTGGCCGCTATTTCAGGTCTTAATTAATATTAGGTTGGTCCTTCGAGATTCGATTTCTTTAAATACAGCATTATTCACATATATGCAGCATATCTGCAGATATAGCGTCATATATAGGATTTTTATACATGTAGATCATCTAAATATATAGATAATGCTATATATATACAGGTGATCTACATGTATAAAAATCCTATATATAACGCTATATATGCAGATATGCTGCATATATGTGAATAATGCTATATTTAAAGAAATCGAATCTCGAAGGACCAACATATAGCATACCTATGAATATATAGCATCATATTAGCATCATATTCAGATAGCATATCTATGAATATATAGCATCATATTAGCTAATAAATCAAAATCTAACTTAAGCTTTAGGTTATATCAAAATTGAACGCTAAACTGAAATCTAACTTCAATTTCAGGCTAAACCAAAATCCAACTTTAATCTTACGCTGAACCAAAATATAACTTAAAATTTATACTATATATTCTTAGTTGTGCTATTGGGATCTGACATAGAGGCGTGGCCAAATTCAATATGGTGCAGACTAGGGTGCAGTCGACTGTCTTAACCGTGTAATAGTAGGCTTACCATGTAAATATAATATAAGTTATAAATATTAATGGCCGATAATGGTAGTTTTAACAATTCATGATATTTGTCAATGGTCTGGTTCAACTCCTAGTCAGCTAAATTTTGTTGTTTTCTTAGTGTAACATTTATATCTTGTAGAATATGCTACTTGACTCATACTTAACCTCGTCAAAAAAAAAAATTTACTCACCCAGTGAAATGCGTTTTTTGAGGTTGACTATGAGTCAAGTAACATATTCTACAAGATATAAATTATCAAGGCGTTTCTCCATGCTTGGAGTTGCTCTACTTTTTCCCTGTTACAAAAAAAAAAAATTTTACTAACATGCAACGTGCATTTTTTTGGGATAATTATAGAACGTCCATTCACGGTTTTTTTTGAAAAGAACTCACATCCATGTACGGAACATACAATTTTTTTTTTTAGATGTTTTGTGAGATGTAATCACACCGACTTCTGACATTTTTGTTTAATTTTTCAAAACCACTAATGTTAATTATTACGTTATGACGAGCGATGCAACCCGGTTTTTATTTCAAAATGTAACACCAGATGGCTCACGAATTCTGTCAGATCCCAATATGTATGTACCAGGTGTGTAAGTATGAAACCGGAATTTTTGTACAGAAAAAACACGTTTATTGTAATGATATGATACAAAGTAACTTATTCAAAGTATTGTCCATCGCTATCTATACATTTTTCCCATCTTTCTGGCAATTTGTGGATTCCGCGCCAAGAGAACTGTTGCTCTTTTGAGGCAAACCAGCCATCGAGCCATTTTCGTACATCTTCGTAAGAAGTAAAGCGCTGCTCAGCAAGTGCGTGTCCCATCGATGCAAACGAGTAGTAATCGGATGGGGCAAGGTCTTGTGAGTAAGGCGCGTGCTGAAGAATCTCCCAATGGAACGACTCTATCGTTTTTTGGACCTGTTTTGCTTTGTGTGCTGGTGCATTGTCATGCAGAAAAATCACCTTGTGTTGTCTTCGTTGCTATTCTGGTCGTTTTTCACGCAAAACTCGATCCAAATCGGTCATTTGTTGTCGGTAGCGTTGAGTATTGACAGTTTCCCCAGGTTTCAGCAGCTCGTAGTAGATTACGCCCTTCTGATCCCACGTTCCACGTTCTTCGTTCCTCACGTCAAAATCGCCACTTTTGAACCGTTTAAACCACTCGAAACACTGTGTTTTACCGAGAGCATGCTCACCAAACGCCTCCAGAAGCATTCGATGCGATTCGGCTGCAGTTTTCTTCAGATGAAAACAGAAAAGTAGGGCTGTCCGCAAATCGTAATTTGTTGGCACAAAACTCGACATGTTTATCTCTAATAAACTAATGCTACTGAATGAAACTCGTGTTATTGTGAGTTGGAAATCTTTGTAGGATATCAATACAATAACAAGACACCGCTGACGTGATGTGTCGGTAACTGCATGTGACGCTCCGAGAGCGTCGAACGCGCGAAATTCAAACGCGCAATGGATCACACGAGAGTGCGACTACCAACGTAGTCCGTGGGATTCGTCTCCGGATCGAAGAGATGAAACTCACCTTGCGCGAGTAAACTCTTGCTGAAAATATCGCGAAAGATAACGAAATCGAACACGAAAAATTACTGGGTTAAACTATAATTATTTATTGTTAAAATCGTAATCTGATTCAAATCCCAAATGCAAACAAAACACACGAAAACGTATTAAAGTACAATTCCCAAAAACAACCAAAATATGATTAAGAAATTCTCGGTTTGCGATTCTAGAAGAAGACTCGTCAAAAGTCGACTTGTTCGTTTCGCGGCTCGAATAATTCTGACTACTCTGCTGGCTGCTGCAAAGATTCTAAGTTCCGAATACTCCCACTATTCCACCCCTTAGGCCCAGCGCGTCGACCAATCAACCCCAAGCTAACACGAAGTCCGCGCGGACTCTTCCCTCTACGCAAGGGTGGTCCGTGCTCGCTCATCCCTTCCACTCCGTGGGCGAAAACTACGCGTTTTTACAACTTTCTCCCTTGGTCTCGAGTCTTACGACTTATCAAGAGGCCTCTGGCGACAACGTGTCGCCCAGCACTCTTCGAGTTATGCAGGCGAAAAAAAAGGGTCGATAGAAAAAATTGAAGGAAAGCAGACGCGTTTCTGCTAGGATTATTATAAATCTTTCTCGGATTTTCCGAGCTCGCACACGTCGAGTTTCTTCGCATTTGTTTGTCATATGCTGACCACTCGACTTTCCGATTCATGGGAAAGTGCGTTTTTTTGCAGCCTGCAGGGTACTCGAAAATTCTCTCGTCTCGCATTTCTATTTACAAAAACATCTTGCGTTGCTGTATTTCTTAAAACGTATACAATCAAGCGTTGATCGTTGTTCGGAAAAGTGCCTGAATTGATCTGGTTGGGAAATTGGGCGAAAAAGGTGGAAGGTTGAAGGGAACGAAGTGGCCGGAAGTTCGTTGCGGGCGATGAAAAAACTCACTCGCGTGCACACAATATTTCGGTTTTATTAACAAATGTCCAAAGTTCCAAAAAATACTATAATTAAAGTTCCAAAATGTTCAATAGTCTCGCCTTGGCGATGAAGACGCACGATCGAAGTGATGCCGGAAAATGGCGGTCGTTTCGTCCGACGCCACGTGTCGCACGAATAACTTTTCTCGCAAATTCTCGAAGTAAACCGCACCGAATCGAAGTAAATACTTTTCCGTGAAGTTATCGAAGGAAGCCGCACCGTTAGCGCTCTTGGCCGGTCGTAAATCGTCCAAGAGCTCGTGAAAAGAAAGAATGAAAACCGCGGAGTGGAAAATGGCCGATAATCGATGTGAATCGAGGCGCTTGCCAAAACGAAGAGACGAGGCGATGATCGATCGCCGCGAGAGAGCCGCTGTTTGGAGGGGATAGAGTCGCGAGAGCCACGGGTAATGCCGAGTCCAGCGAGAGCTTGACCGTTCACTGAGGGTCTCTCGCGGGAGCTCTGGCAACTACACGCTTTTCTGAACACACTCCCCGCCTTCGGCAAACTCCGTTGACGGAGAGTCCGTCGGCAGAACGCATAAGTTTGCAACCGGCCGCTTGAAGGTGGAAGTTGCCGTTCGAAGTATGACGACTCGAGTGAGGCCGTCTTCGCCAGGGTGGAGTTCGAGGATCCGCGAGAGTGGCCACCGCGTCGGAGGAAGTCTTTCGTCTGTTATGAGAACGAGTGACCCCACTCGTATCTCATTCGAAGGATGATGCCATTTTGAAGTAGAGAGACTTTGATGAAGGTACTCTCGTGACCATCTCTGCCAGAAGTGCTGAAGCCGTGCTTGAAGAAGTTGCCACCGAGACAACTGAGATTCCGCCGTTGAGGTCAGAGATGGCTCAGGCACTGTGGTAAGTGCTTCACCGACGATGAAGTGACCCGGAGTTAGGGATAAAAAGTCCTCCGGGTCGTCCGAGAGAGCACAAAGCGGCCTTGAATTGAGCACTGCCTCGACTTGCGTAAGAAGAGTCATAAATTCTTCATACGTAAGTGCAGTCTCACCGATGACCCGCCGAAGATGATCCTTTGCTGATTTTACGGTAGCCTCCCATTTTCCACCCATGTGAGGGGCTGCCGGGGGATTGAAGGACCACTTTGTGCCAAAGCTGGTTAATGCGGAGATGATGTGATTCATTTCCGTTAAGCCAGCCTTGAAGAGAGCTTGAAGAGTGGCATCTGCACCGCTGAAGTTCGTTCCACAGTCACTATACAGCGTGTGACAAATGCCCCGTCGACCAGAGAACCGCCGATACGCTGCGATGAAGGCTTCTGAAGTGTAGTCCGTTACCAATTCGAGGTGCACCGCTGAAGTAGAAAAACAGACAAAAAATGCGAGATAACCCTTGTATGTTTTTGCTGCTCTTCCTCGCCAAGTCTTGACCGTGCAGGGTCCAGCATAATCCAAGCCAGAATGAAGGAAGGCACGTGAAGGTGTGACTCGTGGCGAGGGAAGTTGCCCCATCAACTGCTGAGCTCTGAGGCCTCGAACTGCTGAGCTCTGAGGCCGTGCGCAAGTGGTGCAGCGAAGAATGTATGATCGTACTGGCGCTCGACCACCCAAAATCCAGTACGATCTGCGGAGATAGGCCAGTGTTGCTTGTGTGCCGCCGTGAAGAGTCCGGAGATGGGCATCTGAAATTATCAGTGTAGTTAGCCGTGAACTCCGAGGCAAGACAGGTGGATGTTTTGCCTCGGAGTGAAGGACCGAATGCTTGAGGCGTCCGCCCACACGAAGGACTCCGAGTTGGTCGACGAAAGGTGTGAGGGCGGTCATTGCATTGCTCCGTTGAAGTGTCGCTCCGCTTGAAATTATCCGTAGCTCAGCAGTGAAGTACGACTGGTGGATGAGGCGTATCCAGAAAAATTTTGCGTCTTCCAGGTCTCCCGGTGATATCGGGTTGGTCAGTGAAGTATGTGGAACTTGCCTGAAGCGGCGAAGAGCTCTTTTGCAAATGGCCGTGATTCGAAGTAGCCGATTTAGGGAAGAATATCGCTCCAGAAGGTCCCGAACCGGTAGAAGAGCCCCTGAAGTTGAAGTGAAGGCGAGACCTGGACGCTGTTCGAGGTCGCAGTCGGTTACGATCTCGAATGACGAAGTGGGCCAACTGGTGCAAGGCTGCGAAAGCCAAGTTGGTCCATTCCACCAGAGGGGATGCCGAGAAAGTTGCCGAGGTGTCATTCCGCGAGACGCACAGTCTGCGGGATTTTCCTTGCCTGAAATGAAGCGCCACGTCGCTTGCGAAGTGATTTTTTGAATTGAAATAACTCGATTTCGGACAAAGTCCTTCTAACGAGCCGAAGGTGACGAGATCCAAGTTAAGGTTACCGACGAGTCGGTCCAAAGGAATACTGGAACATTTCCAAGTTCGAGTGTCTTCTGGACGTACGAAACCAGCCGTGAAAGAAGTAATACAGCGGTGAGCTCAAGCTGCGGAATTGTCAGTCGCTTGAGAGGTGCAACCTTCGTCTTTGAAGCGACAAGCGTGATGGTTGAAGAGCCATCATCTGAAGTTGAACGAAGGTAAACCACGGCTGACATGGCCAATTGCGAGGCGTCCGAAAAACCCTGAAGCTGAACCATTGCCGAGGGTTTTAGTTGAAGCCACCGAGGGAGAGAAATGAGCGAGAGATCCGCCAAGTTCTCTCGGAAGTGAAGCCACCGTTGTTGAAGCGAAACCGGAAGAGGGTCGTCCCAGTGAAGTTTTGCCAACCAGAGCTCTTGAAGAAACATCTTTGCCGTGATGATGATTGGCGAAATGAAGCCCAATGGATCAAATAGTTGCGCTGTTTCCGAGGGGATTGTCCGTTTTGTCACAGATTGACTGAAGTTCGGCTGAAGCGTGAACTTGAAGTGGTCGGTTTGGGGGTTCCAAACGAGCTCAAGAAGTTTGACGCTGGAGTCCTCTGGTTGAATCACGACTGCGTGTGATTCTGAAGTGGGATGGCTCACCCTTTGAAGAAGTTCCGTGGAGTTTGACGACCATTTTTGAAGTGGAAAGCACCCTCAGTTGCAGATCTCCTGAAGTTGACGTGAGGATGCTTGAAGTTCCGCCGTTGAATCGGCACCTCCGAAGATGTCATCGACGTACCTGCCCTTCGTCAACAGAAGTACCGCCAATGGAAAGTTGTGCCCTTTGTCCTCGACAAGTTGCAGCATGACTCGAATTGCCAAGAACGGGGCGCAACTGAGGCCGTACTTGACGGTGGTGAGGCAGAAGGGGAAGATGTGCTCCTGCTCATCAACCCACAGGATCCGTTGAAGGTTCCAATCATCCGAATGAAGGTTGATTTGACACATCTTTGATACATCTTCGTGATGTCCGTCGCGAAGATGAAGCGATGTTGTCGGATCCAAAGAAGTACGTCAGAAGTGTCCTGTTGAAGTTTGGCGCCCGTGTAGAGGAGGTCGTTAAGCGAGACACCACTGCTCGTCTTGCACGACTCGTTGAAGACCACTCGAAGCTTGGTGGTGGTGCCGTGAGCCCGAACAACACCGTGATGGGGCAAATAATGCACGGGAGTTGAAGCTGGCCCAGTAGAAGCTCGCACCATGTGAGACAATGTCTCGTACTCCTGAAGAAAACCGTGATACAACTCTTGATACGTTGAATTAAGCGAGAGCCTCTTTTGAAGTTGAAGAAGGGAGCGCCACGCTGCCGTGAAGGAATCCCCGAGAGACGATGGCGAAGTGTTGAAGGGAAGGCGAACTGTAGATCGCCCATCTTCGTCTCGCGAATGCGTGTCCTTGAAGTGTTGTTCACAGGAGGAATCCTCGGGCTCAGATGTAGAGGCTGAGACCGATGGAATTGTCTCCTGTTCCCAGAAATTTCTAAAGCAAGGAAGCGAACTCATTATGAATTGAAGTGTGCCGAATACGAACCGAGCTTGAAGTAGAATCGGAGATTGAAGAGCGGGTGACGGTGGTAGCTCCCCGCGTGCGGCCAGCTGACTGACTCCCACTTCCAAGACATTAATCGAAGTGGCCATTATTTCCAATCGAAGAAGTTGAATCATACGTTCCGAAATGAACGCAAGTTCAGCACTGGGATCGATTAAAAGCCGAACTCGATGCGAACTGCCAAAAGAAGTGATCAGAATTGCCTGACTTGTTGCCAGCAAAACTAAAGGCCAAATATCCAGATTGGTAGAAGCACCCTTTGAAGTTGCAGTAGAATCGAAAAAATTGGAAGTGGCCGAAGTCAGAAGTTGAAGCGGTGTATCCAGCGAGCCAGACGAAGCGTTGCATTGACGGTTGCTGAATGGTATCGAAGAATTTCACTGAAGCTAATCCCAAGGATAACCACGAGATCGAATATTGACCGGTCGTAAATCGTTCAACATCTTTCTCAAGAAAGAAGACCGTGAATGAACGATAAGTTTCCGTTCATTCGGAGTGAATCGTAGGACTCGAGAAACTGAAGTGACTAAAGTCATAAAAGAAAATCGCACTGAATTTAATCTTTAATATCTCAGATGAAGTGAAGTACGAGGAGACAGCGAGATTGAACAATAACCGGGCGTAAATCGGTTACCTTTTTTCTCGTTGAAGAAGGGCCGCGTGCGAAGCAACGAAAAATGTCGATGCGTAGCACAAAAACGAAAAACCACGAACGCGCAACTTGGCGAAGATTTCAAAGCGAAAGCACTTGAAGAGTCCCGAAAAGCACGAGAGCGCGACGCTATGAAGAATGTTGATGCGCCAAACGTGAGCGGAAATCACTCGAGCGCGCCAGGCGTTGACAATGTCGAAGCCACGAACCAGAACGAAAGCTCAAGAACGCGCAAGGCGTTGAAGATGATAAACCGACGCAAAGGCCCGATAGAGCGCGCATGCGCACCGCACTGACCGAATTCGCGAAGCACCCGTTGAACCACCGAGAATACATGCCAGCTGCACACACACGACATTGCGAAAATGTTCGTGTGACACGAACTCGAAAAAAGCCAGAAAAACCATGAAGTACGCGCACACACTCGGCAACGAGAATGTTCATACAACGCGCACTTGAAGCGAAGAAAATCCAAACCCGTGAAGAATTCACGAGCGCGCGAAGTCACTGTCTCTCTCCTGCTAACGCGTGTCAGAGAGCGCGAGGATAGCGACGAAGCACAAGCGCGCGAAGGAAATCACAACCACGCGAAGAGTCACGTGACACCTATACACGCTCGAAAACCGAGAATGTCTGTGATGCGCGCACACTCGAAGGGTCCGGAAAGTTCACTAAAGAGTTTGAATTGCGCGTAAATGCCGGTTTAGCGCGCACTCACGACGAAGAATGTCCAGCGAGGAACGAAGATCCGCACAAAGCGGACGAAGCGATAGTTTTCTTGGCGCGCGCGAGAGCGCGATGATATTCCTGCGCGCTCAACGAAGAAATTTCTCGAAGCGTCCGGGCTCTCCTCTCGCGTGAAAGTGAGAGAGAGAGACTTATGGCGCACTGAACGTGAGCGAGAGAGACCGAGATAACGAAGCGTGGCGAGCACGTTGTCGAACAACGGAACGCCCGTTCTCTCGCGCACATTTCTCTTACGCAAACCGAAGCTCTTCCGCAATTTTCACAAATTTCCCTATCCGGCTCGAAGGACCATGTTCGGAAAAGTGCCTGAATTGATCTGGTTGGGAAATTGGGCGAAAAAGGTGGAAGGTTGAAGGGAACGAAGTGGCCGGAAGTTCGTTGCGGGCGATGAAAAAACTCACTTGCGTGCACACAATATTTCGGTTTTATTAACAAATGTCCAAAGTTCCAAAAAATACTATAATTAAAGTTCCAAAATGTTCAGTAGTCTCGCCTTGGCGATGAAGACGCACGATCGAAGTGATGCCGGAAAATGGCGGTCGTTTCGTCCGACGCCACGTGTCGCGCGAATAACTTTTCTCGCAAATTCTCGAAGTAAACCGCACCGAATCGAAGTGAATACTTTTCCGTGAAGTTATCGAAGGAAGCCGCACCGTTAGCACTCTTGGCCGGTCGTAAATCGTCCAAGAGCTCGTGAAAAGAAAGAATGAAAACCGCGGAGTGAAAAATGGCCGATAATCGATGCGAATCGAGGCGCTTCCCAAAACGAAGAGACGAGGCGATGATCGATCGCCGCGAGAGAGCCGCTGTTTGGAGGGGATAGAGTCGCGAGAGCCACGGGTAATGCAGAGTCCAGCGAGAGCTTGACCGTTCACTGAGGGTCTCTCGCGGGAGCTCTGGCAACTACACGCTTTTCTGAACAATCGTCGTATTTCGTCCAAATACTAAATGTAGTTATGAATTACATATATATATACGCGTATATTTCCATGCATATTCTACATTATCGTATCGCTATTTTACAGTAAGCCGTCTACGGCAGTCAGCTCGTCCTCTCGCGATCAAAATTCTCCGCTCTTTTAAATCTTTCGAATTGCGCGCGGTATCTCTTCCCGGTTGGTGCTGCTTTACGCGGTAAATTCGCGAGGCGCGAATCGCGGAGCGTTACATGCATTGACATCTAGCGCCACCTATGGGCAAATTCCGGTTTCATACTTACACACCTGGTATATATATCTGGGTATACATAGCATTAATAAAGTTTTAAAAAGGAGCGAAATCAATCACAAAATACTTCTGAGAAGTACAAAAAGGACGCCAAGCATTAAATTCCAAAAATTTGAATTCCAAAAAATCTCAAAAATTCAAAATTATAAGGAAATCCAAAAAATTTGAAATCCGAAATTAAAAAAAAAACACACAAATCACATAAGCCAAGCCTATAAGCTTGGCCAATATTGTTGAATTCGAATAATTTGCCGTGCGTAAATTATTAAAGACCATGCCAAACTAATAAACTTGGCGTGCAGGGTTAAGAACCAATCCGCTCAGCGAGGAAAAACCAAGTCCAGCCGCCCCACCGTTGAATGGAGGAGTGAATGAACGAGAAAATAGAAAAGAAAACAATTGATCAAGTGCACTAGGCAGCGACCGTGGGAATAACACAAAAGGTGACAGCTGAGTAAACTAATGAGTAAGTATGAGAAAAGTTCACTGAGAAAAATCGTGTACAAGGTTTATATTTGAATGAACGAATAATGATATTATAATTATTTCTGGAATAGTTGAGAATCTTTTATTGACCTTTTGTTATGTCCCAATCATAGTAGCATCTCTGCAATTAATGGTTGCAATAATCATAAATATCGTTGCTACTTCTTTGTCATACATTTTCTCGGTGTAATATATGTAACGTTATTTGATTTTGATATCGAATTATTTTTTATTTTTTTCTCTTAATGGCCAATCGTTTGAATATCGAATACTCATCTTAAGTATTGAACGTCGATGACATCCACGACGTACGCAGAAATGCGACCGGGCCTGGATTTACGATGATTTCCGTAGATGCACGTGACGATTGAGCAAGTGTATTCGAATATTCAAAATTTTGATTGACCATATAAAGAGCGATGCTCCAATTGTGGTTAAATTCAAAAATCGCAAAACGATCATTACTCATAATGCGTCAGTTATCGTGAGCAAACTACAGTAGACGATTAGATAATTCAACTTGATGGGGCAGGAAACGTTCACATAACTTAAGCAGGCTCATCTGGTACCGAGGGAGTCAAAAGAAAAATGTCAATGCTTAACCTCAAAATAAGCGGTAGCAAGCGTAGTCATTGACAATGCTTAACCTCAAAATAATCGGCATTTTCGAGACTAATTAATTTATTATGAATCTCACAAGTACCTAACCGATTTTATGAAGCTCTAAAAATGTTCCTTAGATACTTTTTCATTGATTCTTAAATTTTCGTCAAAATTTGTATTGTAATGATTGTGCATTCAATATTTATATACCGTATCTCATAAGAGTTCATGTTATTTAGGATTTACATTTTTATTGATTCCTCACGAACAACGTAACCTCAGGTCTTGAAATTTTAACAGATGACTTTTTAGATATTAATAACAATATTCTGATTTCTTTATAAACATCTGTGCTGTAAATCGTGTACCAGATGAACCTTCTTAACTTTTCCCTCATTCTCCCACTCACGTGTCTAAGCGCATGCGCACTACGCATGTTGGCAATACGCGTGTCATAGATATTTCGCGGTCGGTTGAAGGTTTGAAGTGGAGAGGAACGGTCATAGGGGGACTTAAGATACCCAAATTTGTTGCCATGGTAACGAGTTAACCCTTCCAGCCTCAGTGGTTTCGATCGAAACTACTTTTGTGTTCGAACGTTCATAACTTTGTCAAAAACCAAATTTTTTTTTGATTTTCAAACGCCAACGACCCACAAATTTATTCTCCTCCGCAAAAAAAATTTATAGTGCAAAAAATTAATAACAATCTTGTAGTTATAACAATACAAACAAATGAACGTTATTAGTAAGGATTCAAAAAAAAATTACAAATTATCGAATTACGTGGAGCTAGGCTCATAAAAATGACCACTCAGGAGTTTATAGGGTCGCTGATTATGAATCCGATGTCAGATTTTCATAATTTCCAAAATTCAAAATGGCCGATCTAATATGGGGGACGACTTTTTTAAAAATCGATCCAATTAGCCCAAAACTTGGTACTCGGGGGATTTTTGGGGTCGCTGATTACGAATCCAATGTCAGATTTCAAAAATTAAAAATGGCGGATTCAATATGGTGGACGACTTTTTAAAAATTGATTCATTTGGCCTGAAACTCGTCACTCAGAGGTTTTCAGGGTTGCTTATTACGAATTCGATGTCAGATTTCCAAAATTAAAAATAGCGGATTCAATATGACGGACAACTTTTTAAAAATTTATTCATTTGAGCTGAAACTTGTCACTCGAGGGTTTTCAGGGTCGCTGATTACGAATCCAATGTCAGATTTTCAAAATTCAAAATAACGGATTCAATATGACGGACGACTTTTGAAAAATGGATTTGTTTGGCCTGAAACTTGTCACTCGGGGGTTTTTGGGATCGCTCATTACAAATCCGATGTCATATTTGTAAAAAATTTTTTATTGATAATGGCAGATCTAATATGACGGACGACTTTCTTAAAAATCGATCCAATTGGCCTGAAACTTGTTATTCGGGGGTTTTCGGGATCGCTGATTTCGAACCCAATGTCAGATTTCCAAAATTCAAAATGGCGGAATCAATATGGCGAACGACTTTTTAAAAATTCATTAATTTGGCCTGAAACTTCTTACCGGAGGTTTTCGGGGTCGCTGATTACGAATCCGATGTTAGTTTTTCGAAATTAAAAACGACAGATCCAATATGGTCGACGAA
Source organism: Alloplasta piceator (assembly GCA_946863875.1). Taxonomy (NCBI): domain Eukaryota; kingdom Metazoa; phylum Arthropoda; class Insecta; order Hymenoptera; family Ichneumonidae; genus Alloplasta; species Alloplasta piceator. The sequence continues at coordinate 28,681,366 of OX333077.1, read as the reverse complement.
AATTCAATTAGTTCATTTTTGATCCAGAAAATGAACGGTTAAACTTTGACGGGATCACTGTTCACAAATCTGGTGTTAACTTTTCGAAATACAACATCGCTTATACAGAATGGTGGGCGAAAAATTCGAAAGTTGACTTTTTATAAATTATTTTCAATTGTGCATTTGTATTATTTCGATTATTAATATTAGCGGAAGTCATTCACTCTCTAGTCTGATATTCCGTGATCTTGGATCCACTATTTTGAATTTTGAAAAAATGACATCAAATTTATAATCAGCAACTTCGAAAAGCCCTAGGTAGTTATTTTCATGAGCGTAGATACATTTCCTGATTTTTTCCCCCACCATCCTGAATCCACTATTTTTTATTTTTGTAAACTAACATCAGATTCATAATCTGCGACCCCAAAAACCTCCAATTCTTAAATTTCAGTCCAATTAGATCAATTTTTAAAAGAGTCGTCCGCCATATTGAATCCGCTATTTTGAATTTTGAAAATCTGACATCGGATTCTTAATCTGCGACCCCGAAACGTCCATAGTATTAAATTTCAGGACAATTGGATCAATTTTGAAATAAGTCGTTCGCCATATTGGATCCGCCATTTTGAATTTTAAAAATCTGACATCAAATTCGTAATCTGCGATCCCGAAAACCCCCGTATATCAAATTTCAAGCCAATTGGATTAATTTTTAAATGAGTTATCCGCCATATTGGATATGCCATTCTGAATTTTGAAAATCTGACATTGGATTCGTAATCTGCGACCTCAAAAACTCCCGAGTAATAAATTTTAGGCTCATTGGATAAATTTTTAAATAAGTCATCCGCCATATTGAATTTTGAAAATCTGATATCAGATTCGCAATCAGCGACCCCTAAGCCCCATAAATACAGAATGTGAACAAAATTGCGTCACTCTAAAAAAGTCAGGGCTGAAAGGGTTAAGTTATGCGAGTGGTCAAGTTATCTGATCACCCACTGTACTTGACAATAAAATATACAAGTGATAATAATCTGTGTTATCACTACATGAGTAGGTTTAATAATTTTCTATCTTATCTCATGGAAATCCTACAGCACCTCTCGGGCTTATTTTTCTCAACCCTGCACGCCAAGTTTTTTAGTTTGGCATGGTCTTTAATAATTTACGCACGCCAAATTATTCAAATTCATCAATATTGCCTAAGCTAATAGGCTTGGCTTGTGTGATTTGTATTTGTTTTTTTTAATTTCAGATTTCCAATTTTTCGGATTTTCTTCAAATTTTGAATTTTTGGGATTTTTACCTTACAATGATCTACGATCTTTTTGATTGGTTGAAAATTGTCAATTTGGCATTAAAAAAACGACCATTTTTTCACCCCAAAAAACGACACTTTTTTCAGAATTAGGCCATTCTGTTAATTTTTTATATTTTTCAAAAATCGTAGGTCATTGTGTAGGAAATACCTTCAACTTTAATAACCTTTTTGAATTTTTTTGTTTCAGCTACTCATTCGACCGGAATCATGTCAGCAGTTGGGGAACTTTTTTTTTTGGCACCTCCGAAGACACATAAGTCCGTTATTTTTCAATATTTTTGTGTCATGGTATCATACACGGAATCACCCATATCCCTGCATTCCATTCTCACGCCATCCATCCACACATCATCTTCCTTATCACTTCACTCTCATGCTCAGTCCTTATGCCTCAGCATTTTCCTAATCTCCTTTCTTCGAAATCTCTCTAACTGTCCTTGGTCGCACGGGCACTATTTCGCCAGCTCGTGGCCTTCCTCCACTCGCCTGGACCCCTACTTCACCCCACTTCCAACTTCACATTTTCACTCGCTCCTAATCCCAAATTAGTTCATCTCCAACATCTCAACTAGCAAGATCAGCTCCAACATCCAATTATTCTAACGTGCACTCTCTTCTCTATAGAATTCAAACATATATAATAAACTTTCACTCTATTCTATTCAACCATTCAAAATCTTATCATTCATTTAAACCCGCTCGTCCGTCACATTTTGGCGTCAGCAGCGCGATCCTGAAGAGCCCGCAAAAGCGATAAAACGCGCGAAAAATAAAAGTGACGAAGTGACAAAACAAGAAGAAAACAAAAAACGTGAAAAGAAGTTACAAAAAAAACCAAAAATAAAGTGAAAGTGACGAAGCGACGAAGAAAAAATCAAGAAATAAAATCAATCAGCGACTGAATAACAACATCTTTGAAACATCGATAAAACAGCACAACTTTTTTTTAACAATAATAGAAAGTGAAAAAGCGAACAAACATTTTGGAAAATATCAAAAGACGACACAAATTTTTTTTTTTCATTAACAAATAACAACAGTTAAAAAGTGAAACAAAAAGCCAACAAATATAACAAATATCATAAAAACACGGATAAACGACAATTTTTTTTTTCCTCTGAACAACGAGTTGAAGTGGAAAAAAGTCAACGAATATGTTTCATAACATCTAAAAACGACAATTTTTTGTGACACAAGAACACAACAAAAAAGAACGCAGCATGGAAAGATCTAAAAGCCACACGCATATACAAGTGACAAAAAAGTGAACAGCGACAAAAGAAACCGCACACAGAACGCCCCATACACGCGCATACCAACGCACGCGCCTCACTGACACACATACACGAACGACGCTGCGCTGCACTATACGCACGCACACGAACGTCAGACCAGGCTGCAACAAAGCGTATCTCACACATAACCACCGGACGGATCACACACACACGGAATACATAGTGAAATAAGAAGGAAGGAAGGAAGGAAGAAAGAAACACGAAAAGTACATAATAAAAAAAAAATTCAAAACCTATGCAAATACGAATCATCCTCATAGCAGCAATGTAAGTACCCTTTTATTCGAAATTTCTATAAAAATATATGAAAAATTTATAATTTGTTGTGGAAAAACCACATTTCAATTTTTTTTTTGAGTGTGAAAATTTTGGTGCTTCGCGGCGCATGAGCGTATACCGCTGGCCTTGCCACAAATACACGGCTCAACACATGCATTTTTTTTTCTCTCTCCGAGCAAACAAACGCTCTATTCATTTTCTTCTCTCTCTCTTTTCTCGTGCCACTTAACATTCCATTTCATCTCGAATATACATGCGACGAAAAACGACCATTCCACAGAAAATTTTTAAACTACTAAATTCATTATCTTCATGCTAGTCAAACTTTTGAAAAACCCTAAAACAATAAAAATTTTCTAATAAGATAAACAAACCAAAATTAATAATTTTTTTTCCTCCCTCTCCCCCTTCACACAGTTCAAAAAAAAATGTTTCTCTTCCCTCTTTGCTTACATAGTAAGAGTTTTCTTTGAAAAATAAAAATTTATTTCTTTCTCTTTACATAGTAAAATTTTTTTCTTTGTAAAATAGAAATTCCTTTCTTTCTTTTTACATAGTAAAAATTTTCTTTGAAAAATAATTTTTTTTTTTTTTTTTTTTTTTTTTTTTTTTTTTTTTTTAAGACAAAATCCACTCTATTTCCTTTTTTTTCCTTTCTTCACATAATTTAAGAAATTCTTGAAATAATTTTTTTTTCTCTTTCCTCTCTCTTACATATTTTAGGACAGCTTGCAGGATAAAGAATTATTTCATTTTACTTTCTTCTCTCTCTCTCTCAAAAAAAAAAAAAAATTTTTCAATTAAGAAATTCTGTTTTGCGTAAATAAATAACAATTTTTTTTCTTCTTCTCTTTCTTTTTTTTTCTTCCCCCGTTTTCTCAAAAATAGACATTTTCCGTTAAATAATTCGGGGGAACTCCATAAACCAAATTTTTTTTTAACAATTCATTCTGAGTATGAAATTTTAAATTTTGAATAAATTGAATTTCATGAACTGTCAAGCGCAAACAACAAATCGTTGATTTTAATTTTTATTATTTTTAATTTTTCTTTGTTGTACCCCCTGTGGTCTGTACCATACTATACACCTTAACGTTCCGTGCGTAGAATTACAGCCAATTGGAAAAATAATAAATGTATCATGCGATACCGAGGAAAACGATTCTGTCGATACTCAAATTGAGCATCGTGCAGTAATTTGTTCTGCATCATTCAAAGAAGATGAGGACCGGTTTGAAAAGCTTAAGCCACTCTTGAACCTAGACAATCTAGATGACAAAGAGAGAGCGCATGTGCTAGAACTGGCCTACGAACATTCACATCTCTTTGCTTTGCCCGGTGAACAATTGGGACACACGTCAATGTCGAAACACGAAATTTACACAACGGACGAAAAGCCAATAAACACAAAACAATATCGATTCCCACAAATACACAGAGACGAAATTCGCAAACAAGTAAATGATCTTTTGGAAAACGAAATTATTCAACCATCACTCTCACCCTTCAACTCACCAGTCTGGATCGTGCCTAGTAAAGTAAATCAGGAAGGCAAAAAGCGTTGGCGAATAGTCATCGACTTCAGAAAGTTAAATGAAAAAATGATCCCAGATGCGTATCCGCTACCAAACATCATCTACATTATCGATCAATTGGGCAGGTCTCGCTACTATTCAGTGCTTGACTTGGCCTCTGGGTCTCACTAAATTGAGATACACCCGCGCGACAAACAAAAAACGGCATTTTCCACGCCGAACGGTCATAACGAATTTAATCGGATGCCGTTTGGTCTTGAGAACGCGCCGGCAACCTTTCAAAGGCTAATCCACATTGCATTGTCGGGCCTACAAGGTGTTGATCTTTTTGTGTATCTCGACGACACACAGTGGTTCAGAACGGCCTTTTCCCTGGCCAAAAGTCGAAAAGTTAGAATAATAGATTCGAAATTTCCTATTTAAGGTTTCTGGGGTCGCTGATTACGAATTTGATATAAAAATTGTAAAATTCAAAATGGCGGACCAAAAATGACGGACATTTTGGAAAAGTAATCACTTTGTCGGTCCGAAAATTTGCACCGCGAAGTTTTCGGGATCGCTGATTACGAATTTGATATCAAAATTATGAAATTCAAAATGGCGGACCAAAAATGGCGTACATTTTGGGAAAATAATCACTTCATCGGTCCGAAAATTTGCACCGCGGAGTTTTCGGGATCGCTGATTACGAATTTGATATCAAAATTATGAAATTCAAAATGACGGATCAAAAATGGCGGCCATTTTGGAAAAATAATCACGTTATCAGTCCGAAAATTTGCACCATCAGGTTTTTGGGGTCGCTGATTACGAATTTAGTGTCAAAATTATGAAATTCAAAATAGCAGAGCCGAAATGGCGGACATTTTGGAAAAATCATCACTTTATTGGTCCGGAAATTTGCACCATGAGTTTTTCGGGATTGCTGATTACAAATTTGATATAAAAATTCTGAAATTCAAAATGGCGGACCAAAAATGGCAGACATTTTGGAAAAATAATAATTTTATCGGTGGGAAAATTTGCACCAGTGGGTTTTCGAGGTCGCTGATTACGAATTTATTATTAGATTAATGACATTTGAAATTCTAAAATGAAGAACAATTTTGTAAAATATATTAAAGTTTATTTTATGTCACGAACATAATACCATACAATACATATCCCATCAGATTAATGCCATTGAATTACTTAAAAATCAAAATCTGGGTCAGACAGATCTGTCGCACATGTGTCAATTTCTGCTGAGGGTGAGCTACTATTTGTGACATTATCTTCTGGTGTTGCCAGCAGAAGTTCTATTACCTTAGAGGGTAATGGTGCACTATTCTTCATTTTTAATTTTTGAAAATTTGTTATGAGTGGGTCCGAGGATGCAAGAAGCCGACGAAAAACGTCAGACATTGTCTTCTCTCTCGTACACTTTCGAGCAAAATTTTCGCGGTACCGACGAATGTCCTTGTTCCTCGCTTCTTGAGCGTCCTCGGAAAGTTGTCCAATTGGTAAGGCACCTATTTCTATTATCGCGTAGCCATGAATTAAAACGCTATGTACCGATGTTGGCATCGGGTACCAGGAATATAGCTCCACATATCGTTTCGAGACGTCTAAGCAATAAACCGTGAACTTGTCAATATGTACAGTGGAACCGCTCGCCATTGTCTGCAAAATTACTTTGCAGCTTGATATGAATTTTTCGTCGAAATTCCAAATTTCTGCTGTTAAGGTAACGTTCTCAAAAAAAAACGTCAGGCTGTATTGCCGTCGTTAATACTGCCAAATCCTTGCTCAGGCATATCAATATTTAGGCCTAAAGCAGCTTTAAATTTCTTCTGGATTTGTTCCTTACGATCGCCCACTGCTTTCTTTTCATCGACTGTTCGCGCCTGGCATTTATTCGTCTCGTCGTTTAATTTATATGCAATATGAAGCATCCATTCCATAAACCTTATCCACGCGTGTAAGGAAGAAATTCCAAAATTCAGTTTCGAGCTGTCACATTCTGTTTGTTCAACCAATTGTAAATTGTTGAAATTTTTCGACGTCAAATTACATAAGTAACATGTTTGCACAGATTTAGTGTCAGTAATAGCATTTCGCACCTTTCCATCTATCATTGTAAACGATAATTCATATTTAACTTCAACGTTTGTACCCTCCGTTACTGTAGCGAATGTGACGAGAGACGCTATCCGCTTATCAACGAAGTTTTTTTCGTCAACAGTTGACTGCACGGTTTCTTTAAAAAATTGCAATCTCAACGGTCTGCAGTAACGGGGTGAAGAAGGCCTTGGGTTCTTCCAAACGACAAGTTGCCGCTCAGATTTGTCGTTTGAAGCTAGCATTTGCAACGGAACCAAGGACGTAAAAAATACATGAGCGTCAGAGCTGTCGCTTTCGGAAAATTTTTGCTTATACTGCTGCGACGACGAACCATCGCATCGCCACTTCAAAATTAATTTCATATTATTCGTGAAGGAACTGTCGAGTGTTTTCATGACATCAGATTGTACTTGAACCAAACGAGCTGTAGTATGGTCGAGTAAAGCCTGCAATGATACTTCCGCGCTTGTTTCCGTTATACGTATTGAACACTCTGGTGGGTAACAACGAGATTTAGCAGCTAATATTTTATGATAACTGGGATAAACTGACGCGTCCCTGTTTTCATTAGTTAATTCCCGGACCATATTGTACGTTTCTTTCGTCATTTTACCGCTTATTATCAAGTTCAAAGCAACATCTGCGCTAACTTCTTGACGTACTGGTTTGGAACTTTGTGCGAATGCTAACTGATACTGAGAGACTCGCGTAGGAGAAGTGGTTGTAATATCCTTGAGCACCTTTGCTGCAGCGTAGGACCCAGAAGCACGAAGATTCATTTTCGTTGCGAATGCCAATGCCCTTGGACTTGTTGATTTCCGAAGATCATCAACTTTTCGTCGCTTACTCCGTTCGCTGGATGATGAAAAGTCCAACGGGGGTCTTCCAAATTTGTGGCTTTCATCCGATCCTGATGTATCAGAATTAGGAGTAGGTACATCCCTGTTTTTGAAATCCGCATTCTACAACAAATCGCAATAACATCAGTTCGAAAGTGGAAAAAAACGTTTAAATGAAAAATTTCAATGATATAAGAAATAGGAGAATAGACACACCGTAATAGCTACGTCTTGATCAAGCCTTGATCAAGTGGCGTAAAAGCGCTCCAGAGTTCTGTGGCTATCCTGCCATTTTTTCTTCATTGTAAATAGAAGATTTCTTAGAATTTTCCTCTCATCAATTGAAATTGCGAAAGGACATCCTTCCGATTCGGTGAAATATTTTTCCAGAACTTCTATTTGTTTGTCAAATTTCGAGCCCCATTCATTATGTAGAGCCAAGAATATTTGTCTGCGCGTACAAATGATTTCTTTGCATGTTGGTCCTGTTAAAATTGAAAAAGTTGCATATATTGTATATATTTTATATATTGTATATATTGTCTATATTGTATGTATTGTACATATTGTATATATTGTATATATTGTATATATTGTATATGTTGTATGTATTGTATATATTGTACATATTGTATATATATTGTATATGGGTGGAAACGCCAATTATGGACGTTGGATCCGGCCTCACCCCCTTAGACCTTCTCGCAATTTTCGCAATTCGCAAAAACAGAATCCAGAATTTTTTCAGATTTTTCCCCCGCTAACTTTCGCAGTTATTATATGGGATATTTTAGCTAATTCAACAATTTTTGTTCTATTCATTTTGCCTTGCCATCTTCCAACAGAATGAAAAATTGTTCAAAAAATACGTTTTTTGCGTAAAAAAATCTCTGGTTTAAAAAAAAAATATTTTTTTTGTTTATGCACTTGGAAAGCTCTTAAAATTGAGCTCAAAGTCTAAAAAGCTGTTTTTTGGTTGTTGCCCAAATTTTGAAAATTTCTTCAATATTTTTCTCGAAAAGCTGATACAATTTTGCATGAAATATGTATTTTTCAAGATGGGATCTCCACAAACATACGAGAAATTGAGGAATAAACGAAAATTGATTTTTTTTGGCGTATACATATTGTTTATATATTTTGTGTACAGATATATATTGTATATATATGGTATATATATTGTACGTAACGTAAAAATATTATGAGCAAAAACAATATCATTATGTTTTACAAATTGTGTTTATTGTTCATGAACAAGGTTTGAAATAATATTCGTAAATATATTTCGATATATTTGTAAAAATGGACGTTACGGTTGGAATTTTATTTCAAATCTTTATTCACAATGCTACGCCATTGCAACAATAATGCTACACCATTGCAATAACTGTACTTATCTCTACAATACCTTAGAAAGAGATAGAAAACATCTACGAAAAACCCTCTATACCTGGGACTTCCCAAGCCTCAGGTATAGAAAGTTGAGCGGAGAATATCGCTATTAGTCACAGTGCGTAACGCGCACGACAGCGTGCACGGTAACACTAAAATCGATATTATTTAAAAACGGCAACGTTGGGGCAGCTAATTCTTGAAAATTTCATAAATAGATAGTTCAACAAACATGTCCCTGTGAATGCCAGCGTTAAAGCGTGTTAACATTTTTTTTTATCGATACAAATGTATTTGTAAAAAAGCCAAAAAATATGAAAATCACGACTACCTTCAGCATAACATTTCATTAATAACAACAAACATTTTCGAACATTGAAGTACATGAAGTTTTCCTACATACCTTCATAACCATTTTCCATTTTGGAAAAATGGAATCGGACACGTTGTTGCAAAGTTATGTATGATTTTCTGCAGCGCTGTTAAACTGGTCAATGAAGCGTTGCGCACGTGTTCCTTCGAGAGGCAACTTACGACTGTCGCAGAGAAGCAGGTATACAATATTGTGACCCCTGCTTATGCGATCTGAATGCCCCAAACTCCCCTCTACAAGAATTCATTTTAAAAATATCGATTTTTCAACCTTCATTTTTCGACTTTTGGCCAGCGACTCGGGCGTTTTGAACTACCGTGCGGCCTAGGAAACCTCCACCCGATAACAACCATTATTGAATAAATGCGCGATCAACGGTATACGGATCTCCTAGCAAGCGAAACCCGATTCAACAGCATGAATAACTTTATCACTCGCCGCCTAGAAGGAATGGAAAGATACATTCAAGAATCTCTCAACACCATCAAGAGAGAATTGTCTAGTCTGACGGGGCCAATGACGGACATAGGAGGCACATCTATAGGAGAACCTTCATACGACGCGCAACAAGAGTACGCAGCTCAAAACAGAACATCACGAGGAGACAACCGCTTGGAAAAACCAAATGAGACCATCAACCCAAATCATGCCTTCGGCAGACAATCGAAAGGCTCAACCTGGGGAGCACTAAAATTAAGCTCACCAGGATCGAGGTACGAAATTAAAATAATCATCGACCAAAGTCTCACTGGGGTGGCATTTGACTGGTGGAAACTGATAGAATGCCATACTTGGGAAGGATTCGAGGCCCAATTCCAACAGAGATTTCGGAATCACGATATTCAATTCAGAGCCAGGGAAAAGTTGGAATTCGGCTGGCACAACCCTGCCGAAAAACAAAAGAGAATGGCATATGCGCTGAAAGCCATAGGCCTTTAACGGATCGCGGAATCATCTTCAAGCTGGCAAGACTCTTTCCCGAAGAGATTCGAAGCACCAACATCGCTCGAGGAACTTAACAAATATCCGAGTTTCTCGATTTATTCGCAGCATTCGATGAAGCTGGACCGCTCAACAGCCAACGAAAATGACAAGATGCCCGACAAGGGAAATCAAACCTCAACCCCAACGCAGATAAAGGACAGAAATGGAAAAGCGACGACGACAAACGGGGAAAACCCAATAACAACGTAAGAATGAACGAGCAACGAAAACCTCAGGAGGCTGGCCGGAAAAACGTCCGAGAAAAATCTACACGTGACCGCATCATGTAAATAACTGAAGAAAGCGAGAAAGAAAACGTGGAGGACGTCGAGGAACCACAAGCGCTGGAAAACGAGAATTCGTTACCTGTCGAATCATAAATCTGAGAGTGGAGACAATAGGCCTTGGAGAGGACACCCGTGAGTATCTACTAACCGAGCTTGAGAGACCTGAAAAAACCGAGAGGCCCAAATGCCCCATAATCACGATGAAAATAGAGGGAATAGACATCAAAGCATTAATCGACACCGACAGTGAGGTCAACGCAATCTCCGAGCGCGTCTATCTGACGCTATATGACACCTTCAAAAAAGGTCCCACGCTCCCACTAACAGGAGTCACCGTGGTAGGAGCGACGGCAGGGAGGCTAGTCAAAGTATCCGAACAGTTCTACGCCGAATTGGGCATTAGGGCAGCCGCAGCCTCAACAACTCTTTTAATAGTCCCCAAACTAACCGGTAATTGTATCATCGGAATGGAATTCTTGGACAAAATGAAATCAAAAATCGACCTGGAAACACGTGAATTAATATTCAAGTTGCCAGCAGATCCAACTAGGACATACTGCATCAAATGTGATGAGCCGCGAGAAACAGCATCGGAAAAAGATCAATGTATCCAGCGACTTGAAAAAAAAATTGGGGCAAAATACGATATAACGGACAAAGAAATAAGCGACAAAATTCAGCAAGGCCAGTGAGAATACGAAGAAATACAAAAAATCAAGAGAGAATAGGAAGAGAATCAGAACCAAGAAGGATACCAAGTAGTCGAACAAGTACTATACAAGCAAGGACGAACCAATTATCAGGCGGTGATTCCAACGAGAACCGCACAAAAGTTCAGCACCACGCAGGTGCAAGAAAGTGTTACCTCATTCTATACGAGGATTTTACCTGCCCCCGGCTATACCGACTGACGCGTCAACGAATTCGAAAATGCGAAACATGCCAAAAAATGAAGATATACACTTCAGGAACATTCACCGAAATGAAAAACATCCCATTTCACAATCCAGGGGATCTCGTATCACTCGATTACTACGGACCCCTGCCAACGGCAAAATACGGAAAAAAAAATCTTTTTAGCCACCGTCGATGTATTCTCAAAACTCACGATTCTGCACGCACTACGCAAAGCAACGATAGATGCGACACTAAAATGCCTTTTCGAAGATTACATCCCCAAGTGTGGGAAGCCCCAAGCCATACTATTGGACCATGGCACAAAATTTACGGCGAAAAAATAGAAACAAACCTTAGACAATCAGGATATAAGAAAAATCCTCACTGCAATTCGTCGTCCGCAAGGGAACCCCGTGGATCGCACCAACCGCGATCTCTCACGCTTCTTCGGGACATCCAGCGTCAACCAGCGACCTCGAAGGAGAAAGGAGAGTTCGAGAAGCTGTTAACGGAATTGAACAATTGCATAAGCCAAAATGGAAAATCTCTCAATCAATAACATGGAAAAACGCATCACCAGTATGATTATTTTAGAAGGGGTTGTTGTAACGTTCGCGTTAACTGCCGCAGTAAGGATGGGGAGGAAGAGAAAGCAAGACGGGCGGCCGCATCATTGGTGCTCGCTTAACCGAGCCCGCGTAATCGATAATCACGATCGATCGACATCTCTCACAATCACAAAACGCAAATAGGTCAAACGTTAAGCCATACAAACATGAACAAGCTCACAGAAACCAGTTTAGCCACGCATGAAGTGACATCCACATGAACAAACCCATAAAGATCAGTTTCTGACCGGATAAAACCAGATATCAGAACTCCCCACTACAAAAATAAGCCTCCGAAAGGGTCTCAAAGGGCGAGCCAGAGCCACGAAGAATCACTCCTTACCAATATTCCATCCAGAACACTTCCCAACCTAGTAAGTATCTGCATTGTGCCTGATGCTTTTCAACTAGGATTCCCTTAAGTCACTGCAATAAGACGTAATCGTATTGCATGACTGCGGAGTATATTCCCTCCTGGTACTATAGTGGGACGTGGTCGTATTGCACGACTGCATAGCACATTCCCTCCTGATACTACGGTCGGACGTACTCGTATTGCACGACTGCGCAGCACATTCCCTCCTGTGGAGATTAGAATAGCCAAGCACTGGTACCTGCATTGCGTCAGGTGACTGCAAAAGCTTCTTAAACTTCCACCAGTAGACGTGGGATCTGCACCTTCACCTGATTTATAAAATCCTCATTCGTTTGTGCTGTCTCCTGAGCAGGCTCGGGTCGCAACCCGTTGAGACCAATTTGAGCTAGTATTGGCATAGCGTCCAATCGCTGGAGCAAATTGATTTCAGCATAACCTAGCATAAGCAGCGCCTCGAGTACGAGTGACCATCAGTCCTCGGATTTCGGCATTAAATCTAACTAACATCTACAGATTAACGACTATTGACTGACAAAGATACAACGAGACTGCTTGCAAAGACCCACTTACTTTCTATCTCGCTAAATTGAGTGTAGAGCTCCTTTCACCCGACACTGAGTCAAGTGACTGAATAAATTCATGTAAAGTCATCAAAAGAAAAAAAACATAAAATTCGGCTGCAAGGATCAGCATAACATCCAGTTGGTGAAGCTTATCGCCAAAGCTTCCTTTCCTTCTATCAATTTTTATCGAACTAGAGATGTTATCAGCCAATCTTTACCAGGCCGAATAAAATCTTTTTTTATTAATTTCACCCCCCCTCTTCGGCCGATGATGAACGTAAGTGTTCCGATCCTCGTGATTTAAGAGTGAACTACAACCTCACAGGCAACATAAAAAAACAAATATAAATCCACCCAAAGAAAAGCCTAACCCAGTTTAACTTATCTTCTCGACGAATCGAGTCCAGTATTCGAACCTTGGTTCAATATCAAATAAAATTATTTATTTTCGATAATTGTGCCCCGGACAAAAATCAAAAAGTTACAGTATATATGGGAAGATGCATTTCTTTTCGAACTAAGCCTGCAAGCTTGGATCAGCAATTTGGCTGCTGATTTTTTTAAAGAAAGTAGGTCATGAAAAAAGATGATCCTGAAATTTTCAGCTTGAAATAATAAAATATGTTGGCAGCAGACATTTTTGAAGTTTAAGAAAAATCGCTTTTCCAATCATTTTCACGATTTTTTTGCACGACTTCCTACAAGGCTTGGGCAATTGAATAGAACAGCATTTCCCTTCTTTAACTTTTTATTTTCAATAAAAAAATAGCTTCCCACTCAAAAGCAAAATCCGGTTAATTGCGGACCTCGTCCCTGAACTTCAAATGGAAGCTGATATGATGTATTTACGATTATTCATTCGATTATCATTCGTAATTTTTTCGGATTTTACCCTCCAAGTGCCTGGTTTCGCGCACAAGCAACATTCAAAAATTCGTATTCGTAGATGGTGTGAAGATATATTTCTGTGTGATCCGCTTAATCGTCTGACCACGAGCCAATCACTAAGCATGGAACCTGTGTCAGTAATAGGGATTGGCTCCTGGCAGTGGGAATTCGTTGTGCAAAAAATCATGATCGTCGTAATCGTCGTGAAATTTGAAAAATAACAAATTGAATTCGATACCTTCCATATGCAAACACCTATGCGTTTCGTTTGGGTTTTAGACCGGGCGATGGTGACACATTTTGGTAAGTCATTTCTTACAGTATGGCGCTTTCAGGGGGGTTTATATACGTAATAAGTGAGAGGAAAATGATGTTCTTATCGGTGGTGCGCGGGACGCAATTGCAGAATGATTAATTGAAATTGCTCGAAAATCCGGAGGTGTCAAACAATTTTTTTCACAAAATTTCTTCAATTTATCGGTTTTTAACAAAAAAATCCTGGCGGTTGCTATGTGCCATACTTCTCTGGTGGGTGTTTAGACCCGCCATACTTTTTTGAAAATGTTTTTTTTCTTCAATTCATTTCTTACAGGCTGATTTTTTTTTTAACAATCGTTTTTTATTAATCTTGTACGAAAATCACCATGTCATACCATTCCGACGGTTTAAAATACCCGCCATACCCCCTCAAACATGTCATTTTTTTTAATTCGAGAAACCATTTCTTCCAGTATGGCACTTAAATCGTGGTCAGTTTATGTTACAGTGAGACAAAATTATATTCGCTATACTTCTAGTGCAGTATAAAAGTGGTGCCATACTTGAAAAATTGCATTTTTTAACCATTTTAAAAACACGTCTATAGAAGCCGTGAAATTATTTCTTACAGCATGGCATAAATGAAATCAGATTGTTCCCATACTATTATGAGATGAAAAAAATATGCCATACGGTGACCATGGTACGAAAGACCGTCATACGCACGTTGCGGTGTAAAAAAAATAAAAAAATGAAACGATTTTTTACAGTATGGCATTTTAATTTTTGGAAAGTTTATAAAAGGTATGATTCAGGAAAATTATCCCATACTCATCATGAAGTCCAAAAGTGATGCCATACCCGGAAAACCGATTTTCAGCGACGTATTTCAGCTACAGTACGTCCAAGTTATATATATATTTTTTGAAAGCCATGCTTTTTTAGTAATTCGCTCATACTGTGGCATCTTGAATCGATTTGTTTAAAAAAATCATTTTGAATATCGCTAAGGGGGAACGCTACTGTGACGGGCAAAGAAATCGATTTTTTTTCAATTTCCTCAAAGTATATATATTCAAAAATATATACAAAAATTTTCATGCAAAATATCAAAAATTTTACTGAGATACACGTAAATGAAGAGTAGGTTGTCACAGTAAGCGAATAAGGAACGAAAACTATAAACGCTTATTTTGTACAATTCTCAAATAATTATCCATACTTGAAAAAAATCCCAGGAATCTGTTATTTTTAGCATCGTCACAGTGGCATTCTCTCTTAAGAGTATGTGTAAAAGAAATTGTATACAAAATCCATGCTATTTCTGTTTATTTCGATATATTTTTTTAAGTACTTTCAGCTTCCGAATCAGTGTCGATATCTTCGGTACTGTCATCGGCTCCTTCATCTTCGCTTTCATCTTCCTCGTCGCTGCTTATATCGGTAACTGTAAAATATTTAATTCATTTGGACAATTCACATTGATGATTGTGAATTGTAAAGATCAAATGTTTGATATTTACCTTCTACATCATCTTCCACTTCTTTATTATCTCCACTGTTCACGACATCTCCTATAGTTGTTGGCATGGCATTGCCGTCGAACCAATCGAACGCGTACTTTTCATCCGTCAACTTTCACCCGTAATGCCATGGGTTATGAAGTGATGAATCTTTCAAATTAGCATTACACCAGCCAGAGCTAATGTATAATACTCTCAGTAGCTGTTGTCGCAACTTGGTGTCGAAATTGTGGACATGCTTCATGAATTTGTCACTTGTGCTGCACATGCTGTATGATTGAGAGAAGAGGGATAACCTCACTTCATTAACTTCATCAACATTCCGATGATTGTACAGCCTGAAAATATGTTTGAAATGGTTCATTCGTTGATCATTAGAAATAATATTTATCGTTTGCAATGAGTTGTAAGAATATAATACCTGCAAATGAATTCCTCGAGTATTATAAAGTTTTCCTCTGTCTCATTAAAGATATTTAGAAATGATATTTTCCTCCTCCTGATATTTTCCGGATTTACTCATAATTTAAAAAGCCCTTTTTTTGCCTTTGCGATAGAAGCACGGATTACAATCGCACCCTGTCAGCACGTGCAAGCCTGGCAAGGAACGACACACTTTCTCGCCCAATGTATCATATATTTTGTTGACGTTCATAAATCTACGAGTGTTTCCTGTCCAAAGTCGATTCCATTAATTATACGAACTATTTGTACTATAATTATGATTTAAAAAATAATACATTTGAACCTTTTACTGTGACAACGTTCATACCTGTGCCGAAATCCATCCAAATATGCAATTCGTGAGACAAATTGCACATATGCGCCAGCATTATAACCAGGACATCCGTATCAGAACAACGGATGACATTTGATTCCGATTCAAAATGATACAAATGATAAATGATTTTGGTACCCGCTTCTTCATGCCCCGTATACGATAAATCATCCTGTACGGTTATGATGACATGACCATCCTTGACAACGTACTCGTAACATTTTTAGTAGTTGACGTGCACCACTCTCGTGCCTATTATTTGTGCTGCAGCATCGTTCGTCCAATGCTGAATTAAAAAACTCACTAAAGCAGCCTTGAATTTCTCGTTTCGCATTTTATTTCTGAAATTGCTTGGTCGAATTTGCTCACTGCCATTAATTGTATAATCACTTGACAGGCTGTTTCTGATTATGTGCTCTGGTTCTTTGATTGAAGGCTTTCGATACTTGTCGAATATTACATCTATTCTACTGGCAGAGCTGGAGCACACTGTAGATAGATATTTTAAGGTGATTTTTCCAAAAGTCCCTGGAACTTGTATCATCGAATGAAAAATTGCAAATCCATCGTAAATCGTGATATTTATCGGATCAGGTTTGGCGAGCTCGTTAACTGTACACTCGAGTTCATTAGTTAAAATAGCCTTATTTGTTTTATGAAGACTTCCATCAATGTAGCACATAGAGAGTGGTACAGGTGTCAGTGGAAATGTGAGGACCTAAAAACAATTGTAATGTCACAAAAAATTATAAATTGTTGTATGGACGAAATTAATAATAATTTCGTATTTGCGTATGCAACGCTACACTGTACCAGAGTCAATAAGCTATTGTCATACCTTGGCAATGTCAACTTTCTCTTCCATTGAAATCGCTAAGAGTCTTCCGAAAAGGTCCTTCTGTACTTTGATTTCTTTGATTTTATCGCCAACTTGCATTTTCTTTTTTTTAACTATACTATCGAAATTTAGTATTTTCGTTCTCTTTACAACAGCACCTTGAAAATTGTTTTCACCGTCAACACAATCATCGATAAAGTTCTTCCGCATTTCATCCCCGGTTCTTTCAACCGATAATAAAAAATCGGCAACTTCGGGGGGAGCGGACTCGCCAGAAGATATATTATAGAGTAAATCCTTCTGAAGGCTCGAATCGAATGGGTTTACTCGAACGTTTAAACCATCGATAAAATCTCTAGTTTGAGTCCGAGATTTATTTATCCGGTTTGCCTTCCAGTCATTAGTTATACCGGGTTTACTCGTCAATCCCACTTTATCAAGCAGGTAGGAACAAATCCGACTTCTGATAGCATAGTTGACAGTCCACCTTAAACAAAATATCAATTATAAAATATTATTATAAATTATAAAATACTATTATAAATTATAAAATATTATTATAAATCATAAAATATTATTATAAATTATAAAATATCATTATACGAATCAAATGACATTTCAAGAAAATTTCAAGGACTTCACAGGATTTATACATGCAATATACAATAATTATACATACCTGATCCGTGCCTGTATCGAATTTGTAAAATGAGTTATTCCTGTTAACGTTCTGCCAGCATCGGCGTCTATTGTCTGTTCCGTCCCTAAGTCGATGGGCTGTCTTGAAAAACTTTTATCGGTCCTTTTCATTCTAAAATAACCAGCATCTAATTCCTCCAAAAGCCCAGGAATCGTGTCTTCCACTTTCATTAAGTTGTCATGATAACGGAGTAGCCAACGCGCGTAGTTAACGTGATTCATTGGGAACAACAAATTGTTGATTTTCGGTAGAATGTATTTCAGCAGGGAGAAATCACCGGTACGCACGCTCCTGCTTAGCATCAAGAAATCATCAATAAGACTCGTGTAAGTCATGTGGTACTGTGCCGTTTTACCATGTTTTCCTGTCAATGTCTCCCCTTTGAAATGTTCATATTGTTCAATTACTTGGCGGAGATAAGCATGATCAATAAATCCGTCAGTTAATCCGTGGGACTGCAAACTTCTCAAGTACGCCGTTACGCTATCGTCAATTGTGACATCTTCGCTCTCAATGAAAAATTTAAAATGCTCCATGTTCAAAGCTAGAGACACTAGAACGTGTAATCTCTTTACTCGATTAAAGTTTTTTGCTGACAGAAATCCTCCTACCGATCCAGCCGCTAACAATCCGGTGTCGACCATAACGTTAGTCAATCCACAATTGGATATGAAAGACCCAACTGCCTTCAAAAACGACATTTCAGTGTGAAACGGCCAAAGATGAATGAAGAGGCGACAGTATTCATCCGCGTGCATCGACTGCACTTGCAATGCGATTTTGGCAATTGCAAGGTCATAAGTAACCTGTATATAGTTTTGATTGCATTCATTGGCAATTCGAATGGCTCGTTTCATTGTTTCAACGACTAAAGCTGCATCGGTAGGAGAGGCATTGATTGTAGGCAAATAAGAGACTATTTGCTTTTTCGAAGAATCATCGATTATGTGAGCATTAAAGCCAACCCACATTGGCGTTTTAATTTGCTGGAAGTGCGAGATCATCCACGCAGCATCGAGAGATTTGTATTCATTCAATTTTGAAGGACTTTCATTTCGGCGGTAAGAGTCAAGAGGGAGCAGTGTACCGATAGATTTCAGTCTCTTGGTGAATGGTTCGATGTCGGGAGTAATTGTATCGAATGTTCTTCTTCTTTTCCTTGTGTGAGTAGTGACCACATCCACGACACTATTGTCTTCGACATCTGTACATACATCCTGAAATATTATCCCAACCGTATCATGGAGCGTATCTTTCCCGTGAACAGTTTCAACGAATCCATCGAAGTTATCAAACGCAACTCCTGTCTGCAGGTCATTTCTCAAAACCACGTTGCTAGGACATAGCCCAGATCTACTCACGCTTGTGTACGAAGCTTCGGTCTCTAATTCTTCAAGTACGTTGTAACTTGTGCAGTGTCCAAGTTTGTTCATCAGTGTTAAAACTTTTTCAGTGCTTGTAAAAGATTTTAATGTCACTTTGAGTGTTATGTGTTTCGAGGGCATTATCTTGGAATTAGTAGTAGCGTAGATGAGATCCGACGCTATAGAGTTGACGCGCAAATCCGTGTTGAAACTTTTTTTCCGTCGATAATTAGGACCGCTCAGAACGGTTTGAAGGAAAGTTATTAGAGATTCGGGAATGATGCATTCTCCCGTAATCAAATCCTCAGTGGTTATTTGCTGCGGAAGTTTGCGTTTCTCAATTTTTAAAATAAGCGATCTTAATTTCATAGCCATTGTTCGGAGAGCAGATTCCTCGAGGAGTTCATGAATGTCATCAATTTCTTTCACGTCATGCGGAGCGACTATTGACACCCCACGGCATTTGAGCGATCGAATTTTGTTTTTGAACATTTTTAATGAAAATATTTTTTTTGCGATATGTTGCGTATGGAAAATATCAGCATTAACAACTGCAGTTCCTTCGCATTCTTCGACTAAGAAATCTCCGAAAAGCTGTTTCAGAAACGACATCAGGAAACATTTTTTTTTATCACGACGTTTTCCCGTATGCAAATGCACAGTTTTTGAAGAGCTGCTGAATGCATGTTTCGAATTTTATGCCACTCCGTGTATTTTTTCTTCAGCAGTTTTTCAGCTCGTACAGTATACAACGTTTTGCATATTCTGTGATTTACGATATTGTTACATTTCGTTTGTGCATCGTGTATTTTACTCAATAACTGTATGTCGTTAATTTTCGTTCCGTACTCTTTGATACCATCCATCGAATTGTAATTTGTAGTTGTGCTGATGCGTATTTGTCGCCCCTTGTATTTTTTTAACTTTTTTTTGCAAAAAATGCACTTCTCATTGAATTCATCCGTTTCGAGATTTGCGTCTTCATCATCTTCTTGATTATTTCTGAGGCATCAAATAAATGAAAGTAATTGAACCTAATGAATTACAATCAGCATGATATCTTGAAATTTGTATAAATTAGAGACATTATCAAGAGTCGCGATAGCGACTCGAGACAAGTACATTTACCTAACCTCACCGACTAGAGGAGCTTCCAGCGGACTCTCTATACAGCAAGGATCTTGCTTATACACAGGAGTATATCTATATTAAAAAATAGATTTTTTAGATTAAACTTGAAATATAAGGTGTAGAAAATTTTACAAATACACGTATTGTTCGTTATTTTTTTCTCTTTCCATCGACACCCAAATGAATGGTACAGGTGTTTGCATATGGAAGATATCGAATTTATATTGTTATTTTCCGAATATTACGATGATCATGGTTTTTCTCCTTCCTTGATTTTTCGCAGAACGAATTCCCACTGCATGAGCCAATTCCTATCGCTGACACAGTTTGCAACTCTGTGATTGGCTCGTGGTCAGACGATAAAGCGAACCACATAGGAATATATTTTCACACCATCTAACAACAGATTAAACAACTAAAGTTCGGCTGCTAGACTAAGCGCTAATTTCACGAAACGATGAATGAAGCGAACCCACGGTCGGTATGTACGCGACGACCGTGAGCGAACCAAACAGAAACTTACGCATCATTATGTATAACCTGGAAAATAAATGTCGGTGCAGCATTCTTCATTAGTAACTTTTTATTTACTAATTGCAGTGTCGATTTTATTTAATTGATAATAAAACGTGCATCGAGTATATATATATAAATATATATATAAATATATATATATATATATATATATATATATATCGTAGCATTTGTTTCAGTTTATTTTCATACATTATTTTAAAAAATACTTTAAATTCAATGGTGGTTTGACAAAACACTCATTGTAATTAGAAATGATTTGTTCACAAAACGTGCATCGCGTTAATATGTATGAATAACGTTTGTTTGAATTCATCTTAAATACTTGAAAACCTTAAAAAAAATGATATGTGCTCAATAAAAATACAAAAACCATATTGACAGTTTGTATAGAAAAAATTGGTGTAGTGATTTGGGCTGCCAAAATATAATAATTTATGTCCTTGAAGATTCCAATATTTCCTTGAACAAAGAAAATGATAAATTTATTCACTCAACGCAGAATTCAAAGGCTTTGCCAATTCTTGGTAAATAATTCTTCTAAATTATGAAAGGCGGTCTAAAAATTGTTTGCCAAGGACTTCCGGAGATTTTCAATTTTTTATTAATGTAACATGTTTGTAGTTTTTTCAGAAAGATTTATTTAGAATTTATTGTGATCTGTCAAAAAATGTATTTAGAATTCATTATGGTCTGTAGAAAAAAATTTATATCATGCAGTTTAATGCCATACTTGATACTATTGATATCAATCTTAGTATTTATAATATTTTGTTTGCTGCACACTAGTCAGAATTCTATTCATAATGAGGTTTATAATTTTTTTACTCATCGACGGGAGATTTCGTATCCCGAAATCCAATTCGTGATTTTAGTTGAAAAAAAGTTGTGAACCTCAATGTTAATACTATTTTGTCCATAGCACAATGAAGAATTTTGTTCGCCGCACAATGGACAACCAGGACAACATATTTTGTTCACCGCGACATGGACAAAATTCTATTCATAATGAGTCTTATGATTTTTTTATTCATCGTTGGTAGATTTTGTATACAGGATTAAATTTGTGGTGTTAGTTGAAGAAAAAAAGTCATGAACTTCAGTATAAATAGCATTTTGTCCACTAGATAATGAAGGAAATTCTATTCATATTCATGTTTATGATTTTCTCTCTCATATCGATGGACGTTTTCGTTTCAATCCTAAATTGTGTATTCCATTAGACATTAGACATTAGACATTCCATTAGACAAACAAATTACTATAATTATATGAAAATTATATATTTAAATGAAATTATGAATAATATTATACTATATTCATCTTTGTGGATTGTTGCGGATGATACTAGCTCCAGAAAAAAGGCTGGTCGTGAAACGCCAAAGCTGCATACATGGTTTTTTTTTCTCAAAACCAATAAATGATATAGCGGGAATAAGGTCAGGATTCGGTGAGGACTATCGGTTATGAGGTATATGATTTATTATCATTCATGGTAATTGATAAGGAAACCAAGAATCTCAGATTTCATAACATTTCGTTTGCTGCGCACTGGTCAACATTTTATCAATAATGAGGTTTATGATTTTTAACTTATCGATGGGAGTTTTCGTATCCACAATATGATTTGTGGAGTTAGGTGAAGAAAAATAATAATTAACCTTAGTATAAACAGCATTTTATTCACTGCGCAATGAAGAAAATTCAATCCATATTGAGATTTATGATTCATTCTCTCATCGATGAATGATTTCGTGTCTAAAATATAATTTTTGCAGTCCATCTGACTAGCGAAATTATGAACTAAGTATATAAAAATAATATAATTACATGAAATTATTAATAATATTAAATTATATAATCAAATAGAATAATGAATTATGTATAGTTGAAAAACCTAATGGAAACACTTTGCAAAAAGTCGACAAATCACCCCCAAAAACACCAAGAATGGTGTACAAATATTGGAGACAAGTACATTTACGAAAGTATCTCTAATTCAGTCTTCTTACACAAGTTGTGAAATAAATAGACATGAAACTCACAACACGCATTGCCAAGCACATGTACTTTCCAAATGTAACGTTAACTGCGTAATCATGATTTTTCGGGGTGGAGTCAAAATAAAAAAATTCGAAAAGATCTTGACGGTAAACATTTGAGAAATAGTGAAATCAAGTGAAAATCGTTAACAAAGGGAAATTATCAATGAAAAAAATAATAAAAAAAATAAAAAGTACTTGGCGAGTTTTTTCACTGAGCATACCTGGTTTTCACTTGTTAACCCAAAACCCGTTTTGACTGATCATCCGTTAAAAACGAACTCGCCAAGTACTTTTTATTTTTTTGATTATTTTTTTCATTGATAATTTTCTTTTGTTAACGATTTTCACTTGATTTCACTATTTCTTAAATGTTTACCGTCAAGATCTTTTCGAATTTTTTTTTTTGACTCTACCCCTAAAAATCATGATTACACAGTTAACGTTACATTTGGAAAGTACATGTGCTTGGCAATGCGTGTTGTGAGTTTCATGTCTATTTATTTCACAACTTTTTGTAAGAAGACTGAATTAGAGATACTTTCGTAAATGTAACTTGTCTCCAATTTTTGTACACCATTTTTGGTGTTTTTGGGGGTTACAATTTACCGTGTCAAATTATTTTCTATACAACATTATTAGAAGTTATCATGACTTCTAAAAATAATTCCCATAGGAATTTTTGCTTCCTCAAAAACAAAACTTTGTTTTCGTGAATATTTTTTTCGCGATTTTTCTGCCTACGTGTTCAAAATTCCCAAAAACATCGAGAAATTACGTGTAGAAAAAACGTCCGGATGAGTGTATGCGCGCGCGCGCGTGTGTATATCCTTATATGACCTTGCGATAGAAATTATCAGTAACTGGAAAACGCTTCGAGTTATCGAGCTTTCATTTGGCCTACCAGTCAAAAACAAATTGCTATTCATTATGAAAATTTTTTGTTTCAATTCTAACGGGCGTTCAGATTTTATCGACATTTTTATTATTTGCAAAGAAGGTGTTGACGCTCCAAATTGTGCTATTTTTTATTAGATATTTCACTGATGCAAAGCGTACTTGAATTGCAATTCCTAATGTTAATTATTATAATTTGCAAAGAAAATATGTGAGAGAAGTTAGATTATTCATTTTAACATCACTGAAATCAAGTCATAGAAAAAAAAAGGATCGAAACTACGAGAAAAAAAATCGAAATTTTTTTTTTTAATAAGAAGTTATTTGCAATCCCCTCTTCAAAAAAATCTCAAAAATTTTTTTTTTCACGTAGAATTTTATATTTTTTTTTTTGAGAAAAATCGAAGTGGTCCCATTGAACGAAAATCCAATTTTTGAGCTTAAAACAGCTGAAGAAATTTAAAAAAAATTTTCACAATTTACAAATTTTTTTTCAAAAAGTACATTGAAAAACAAAAAATAATGATCTCCTGACAAATTACGATACCTTGGTTATTGTAGAAGTTATGAATATTTTTTCAAAAATCAATAACTTCCGTATAGCTCAAGATAAAGAGCTAAAAATTGGCATGGATACTTCTTTTTGCATGTATAATAACATATTAAAAAATAAAATAAAATCGAAGGGGTGACCGTCAAAACGTCGTTGAATTTGTATGGAATCACACGTATACATACATACATACATACATACAGCCGTACAAATATACGCATGCACGCGCGCACACTCACACACGCATACACATGAAAACCCCAAACAAAATTTCATACATTTCATGAATATATTTTGAACTCAAGAATATTACTAGATATGGCGGTGTCTTACCGCAAAGTATAAAATAGTATAAATTCATGCTTACTCTTTATCGCTAAGCGCTGGTGGAGGCGAAGGTACTCGTTTGGAAGAGCAGCCAGGTAACGGCTCATTCGCCGTACTCTCTTCAATTTCCGGTCCTTCGGAATCTTGAGGTGTCTCTTTAGCTTTTTTAGACGCTTCAGCTTCATCATAAATATCTTTGTATTTTTTTCCTATCGCATTGAAACTGCGATAGCACGCGCCATGATACCCGAATGAAATGTCGTTAATGTCGCTTAGTAATTTTTTCTCGCTGTCCTTTAAATTGTTCTTTACACGAACGGCTAAAGAATATTTGCATTTTTCGAACGTGTCTTCTTTGAACGAAATAACTGGTTCATTGCTCTTAAGGCAAATGAAATTTTTTTTTTCACAATCACTGATTTCCTCCATTTGAAGCTTCCGTTTGAAACGAGGGTCAACGGTAAACTGAAATTCTCGTCGCACATCTGCCGATTCGGAGCATTTTGGTTACGGCTGGTTTTGCGCGTTTCAAAAACGAACACACACAGTGCACATTCACAGACACGTATACACAGGTACACACTAATATACCCATATAAAAGTTTGGGACGCCTGACCAGCAGCTGCTGTATACCTGCGTTAGAATTTGTATTGAGGAAGATAGTTCGAAGACGTTCGAGCGTAGAATATTATACGACATAACACATTATTTAATTAAACAAGATTGTCCCTACATACAACTTTGAAATTTTGTATTTACGTTCCTCACATATCCAACTTTCAAAAAAAAAAATGGTGCCATACTGTAAGAAATTGTTCAAATGTTGCATAAAATTTTACAATTATTTAATAACATTGTACGCATATCACCCACTCTACAGGTATGGCATTATAACAATTACGTTATTAATCATAAAAACAACTACTAGATCAAATTTTAAGGTAAAAGAAATGGTTTCTCGAATTTAAAAAAATGACATGTTTGAGGGGGTATGGCGGGTATTTTGGACCGTCGGAATGGTATGGCATGGTGATTTTCGTACAAGATTGTTTGAAAACAATTGTTTAAAAAAAAAAATCAGCCTGTAAGTGTTACGTCGAGAAAACGTGTTTTGAAAATTTAAGGATAATATTATGACATCATTGTTGAGTCGCGGCTCGCTCCCGATTTAGGCTGAAACCTTTCGATCAAAGCCAGGGACGGGAGAAGTTAGAAGAAGTGTGAAAGGAATCATAACAAAACTACACATTTATTAATAAAATAATCGGTTACAATTAAAATTATTACTCACAATTTTTGTTGAACGTTTTTTAAAAGTTAAGAATCTCCAAGGACTGTTTCGACGCTCTGACCCTTCGTTCTGCCTGGTTTGTTGACCGTGTTTCTTCTCGCTTTTTATTCTTAATTTTATTTCTTAAAACTGTTTCTATTCTTCTTGTGAACTAACTTGTGTTCTACTCGGTGACTGATCGATGACTGCCCGTTCATAGAACTCCGAGTGCAGAGCGTCTCTCTTAAAAATAATGTTCCAAAAGGGTTGTTATCTGGAGAAACGTGGGCGGAAAATCGGGGACCAATGGCACAAGCCCTTGGGCCGAATTTCCCTCCAAGTTTCCCGGTTTGAATGCTTCGGAGCCCTTCTCCCTCTCTTCCGCATAGGAATCCCCTCAACGTGGGTGGGCCCTTTTCTTCCCCTGTACTTAGTAATTGTTTTGGGACGCCCATCTCCCACCACAATTTATTTAACGTACGTTTGTTATATAATTATTGAAATTTCTGTTTTGTTTATTTGTTCTGTTTTGTATTTAATTTACCTCTTCTTTTTGTTTTTGTCTTATCTTATTACGCCAATTAGTTCTTACTGTATTATTTAATTTTTATTCAATAATAATTATTCTATATACTTATTAATATTCTTAATAACAACTTATTAATAATTGTTTGAAATTATTCTTTCGTATTTTTTTTCTTTATTTATTCTAATTTTTATTTGTGTTTTTATTTTATTAAATATTTTATATTGTTTTAATATAAATGTTTTAATTCTTTAATTGTTAAGATATTTTGTTATTTATTGTTTAATTTATCCTTCGAATGTTTATAGATATTTATTTCTATTATTTTTATTCTCCTTAATGGTTAAAAATTATTTATTCTATTTGTCGTCTCGTATTTATCATTATACCATTTTCTTGTAGTCTTTTATTTATTTCTTATTATTTTATTTAAAACTATCTTCTACTGTTTATTTTGTCGTTTCTTTATTTTATTCATTTACTCTTTGTACTTGTTGTTGTAGAAATAGTTTTAAATTATCGAGAGACGTGGCAACGTCGTGGCGCCAAGTATTTATTCTGTTGAAAATGAAAAATGCGCACGGATTATCATTTTCAAACATTCTTCATATTTCTAACGAGTTCTTAACGGTCTGCCTAAATCATGGGTTTTTTCTTAGTTTGAATATCGTTCCCTAATAGCTTTATTGCTCTCCAAATATTTCTATATACTGGACCTTTTTCCGCTCTAGAGTTTGTATGTCTGGATCCTTAATGTTGGGTTTTCCAGGGGTATATATTATGAAGGATTAACGACAAGGATCGACGTTCGAAACGTCTCATTCTCGACGATTCGACGGACGTCACATAAGAAATGAATTGAAAAAAAAAAACATTTTCAAAAAAGTATGGCGGGTCTTAACACCCACCGGAGAAGTATGGCACATAGCAACCGCCGGGTTTTTGTTGTTGTTGAAATACCGATAAATTGAAGAAATTTTGTGAAAGAAATTGTTTGACACCTCCGGATTTTCGAGCAATTTTAATTAGTTATTCTGCAATTGCGTCCCGCGCACCACCGGTAAGAACATCATTTTCCTCTCACTTATTACGTATATGGACCCCCCTGAAAGCGCTATACTGTAAGAAATGACTTACCAAAATGTGTCATCGATGTATTCTCAAAACTCACGATTCTGCACGCACTACGCAGAGCAACGATAGATGCGACACTAAAATGCCTTTTCGAAGATTACATCCCCAAATATGGGAAGCCCCGAGCCATAGTATCGGACCATGGCACAAAATTTACGGCGAAAAAATGGAAATAAACCTTAGACAATCAGGATATAAGAAAAATCCTCACTGCAATTCGTCATCTGCAAGGAAACCCCGTGGATCGCACCAACCGCGATCTCTCACGCTTCTTCAGGACATTTTTGAATAGACAACACAACAAATGGGTAAACTAGCTAAAACCAATAGGAGGTTGTATGAACGAGAACCACCACTAGTCCTGGCAGTTGCACTTCGGGGAAAAACCCGCGACACCATGGCAAAATATGCTGAACAAACCACAGGGACCAGTAGAAACACAAGAAAACATAACCCTCGTACCGCGGAAAAATATGCAGCATAGGCGTGAAAAATAAGCAACAAAATTTAATGACCAGCACAAAACAACCGAGTTCAGCGTAGGAGACCTCGTGCTGGGGAGAGCACTAAATGTATACAATCCCACGACCAAAACACTAGCGAAACTCTTACCCTTATATGATGGCCCTTACGAAATCGGGCAAAATATAAACAACACATCAAACATCTTAAAATGGATAAATGAAACAAAAGGAAGGGAACCATTTCATGCTCAAGACCTCCGTCCATACTACCAATGAAAAAAAAACAGAAGCTGAGAGAGGCGCACGACAAGTGTAATGCGACCGAAGAGAAAGCTAACGACGAAAAACACACGACAAGTGTAACATGACCGGGGAGAGAGCAAGCAGCGAAGACCCCGCAACAAGTAAAATACGACCGGGGAGAGAGCAAGCAGCGAGGATCCCGACGATTTTGACATAACCAAACGTAGAGAGCGAGCGACGAAAGGCGCGCGACAAATACAATGCGAAGCGTAGAATTTAGGTGAAAAGCGCTCAACAATATAAGAGATCAACACAAGCCCTGGAAAAAAGGGGAAGAGAGAAGGAAAAGAAACACACAATTACACGGATAATCAAGCAAAAACAATGATCAAGAATATTAATAGACCCTCGAAAGTCCGGAAACCAATCAGTACGACAATGACCGGTGAATCACAATGTCCAAGCGCGAGCAAGGAACTCAGATGTGGGAATGGGACGATGGAGAATACACGGAAGAAATAGCGGACGGGAGCAATCACACCAAACATTTATACAACACGCACACCGGGAAATAAAAACCGCTCTCCATACAAAAAAACATACAAATCGAAACAAACACAAGTCGAGACAAATTATTTTGAATAGATCAAGGAAGAGGAAGACACACAAACAGCCATCATGGGCATAGTCGAAATCAACATCAATCAAAAAAGGAAAAAAACAAACAATATTAACACCACTGAAATACATACCCGGGAAACCGAAACAAAAACGCTTGATAACACCACCAACACCAGGCCCACCAATCATACCGAATACCGAGCCGTTGAAACCACTCCATACAGAAAAAACGGACACCGCTACGTAAAAAAAAATACATAACTATGCAGAGGGGAGACACGCACACACGAACAACTTATCATTACAGATCATGGGACCCCATACTAGAAGAGATGACGACGGGAAAATATTCGAGGACGAAAATCCCCACCGGACGTCGGCAACCAGCGACCTCGAAGGAGAAAGGAGAGTTCGAGAAGCTGTTAAAGGAATTGAACAATTGCATAAGCCAATATTGAAAATCTCTCAATCATTAAAGTGAAAAAAACGCATCACCCGTATCATCATTTTAGGAGGGGTTGTTGTAACGTTCGCGTTAACTGCCGGAGTAGGGATGGGGAGGGAGAGAAAGCAAGACGGGCGGCCGCATCATAGGCGCTTGCTTAACCGAGCCGGCGTAATCGATAACCACGATCAATCGACATCTCTCACAATCACGACACGCAAATACGTCAAACATAAAGCCATACACTCATGAACAAGCTCACAGAAACCAGTTCAGACACGCATGAAGTGACATCCACATGGGCAAACCCATAAAGATCAGTTTCTAACCGGATAAAACCAGATATTAAAACTCCCCACTACAAAAAGAAGCCTCCGAACGGGTCTCAAAGGGCGAGCAGAGCCACGAAGAATCACTCGTTACCAATATTCCATCCAGAACACTTCCTAACCTAGTAAGTATCTGCATTGCGCCCGACGCTTTTCAACTGGGATTTCCTTAAGTCACTACAGTGGGACGTGATCGTATTGCATGACTGCGGAGTATATTTCCTCCTGGTACTATAGTGGGACGTGGTCGTATTGCACGGCTGTATAGCACATTCTCTCCTGATACTACAGTGAGACGTGCTCGTATTGCACGACTGCGGAGCACATTCCCTCCTGTGAAGATTAGAATAGTCAAGCACTGGTACCTGCATTGCGACAGGCGCCTGCAAAAGCTTCCTTAACTTCCACGAGTAGACGTTGGATCTGCACCTTCACCTGATTTATAAAATCCTCATTCGTTTGTGCTGTCTCCTGAGCAGGCCCGGGTCGCAACCCGTTGAGACCAATTTGAGCTAGTATTGGCATAGCGTCCAATCGCTGGAGCAAATTGATTTTAGCATAACCTGGCATAAGCAGCGCCTTGAGTACGAGTGACCATCAGTCCTCGGATCTCGGCATTAAATCTAACTAACATCTACAGATTAACGACTATTGACTGACGGAGATACAACGAGACTGCTTGCAAAGATCCACTTACTTTCTATCTTGCTAAATTGAGTGTCGAGCTCCTTTCACCCGACACTGAGTCAAGTGACTGAATAAATTCATGTAAAGTCATCAAAAGAAAAAAAACATAATATTCGGCTGCAAGGATCAGCATAACATCCAGTTGGTAAAGCTTATCGCCAAAGCTTCCTTTTCTTCTATCAATTTTTGATCGAGCTAGAGAAGTCATCAGCCAATCTTCACCAGGCCCAATAAAATGTTTTTTATTAACTTCACCCCCCCCCCCTCTTCGGCCGATGATGAACGTAAGTGTTCCGATCCTCGTGATTTAAGAGTGAACTACAACCTCACAGGCAACAAAAAAAAACAAATATAAATCCACCCAAAGAAAAGCTCAACCTTGTTTAACTTATCTTCTCGACGAATCGAGACCAGTATTCGAACCTTGGTTCAATATCAAATAAAATTATTTATTTTCGATAATTGTGCCCCGGACAAAAATCAAAAAGTTACAATATATATGGGAAGATGCATTACTTTTCGAACTAAGCCTGCAAGCTTGGATCAGCAATTTGGCTGCTGATTTTTTTCAAAAAAGTAGGTCATGAAAAAAGATGATCCTGAAATTTTCAGCTCGAAATAATAAAATATGTTGGCAGCAGAAATTTTTGAAGTTTGAGAAAAATCGATTTTCCAATCATTTTCACGATTTTTTTGCACGACTTCCTACAAGGCTTGAGCAATCGAATAGAACAGCATTCCCCTTCTTTAACTTTTTATTTTCAATAAAAAAATAGCTTTCCACTCAAAAGCAAAATCCGGTTAATTGCGGACCTCGTCCCTGAACTTCTATTCTCGCAATGTTTTGCGTAAATTTAAAACGCTGTCAGGTCAAGGATTTTTCACGTTGACCAATTTCCGACGGCTCAAATTTTTCGTCTTAGTATATACTATAATTACCGCTGTATCGCTGTTTTCAGATAGCTGCAACTTTTTTCTGTTAACTCGATATTGCTTGAAATTTTCAGGGAATATACTTTATTATATCCTCAAACGACGCTGAAAATTTCAAGTTTGGCTATGAAGTGGTTTACGAGCAGTGAATTTTTTAAATGGTCTAGTTTTTCTTTCAACCTTTCGGACTGTATGTTGCTTTTACGCAACAGGAACTTCGAAGCCCTATAAAATTGCCATCGGTGACAAGGTCGAGGTTCTAAGTGCATAGTTCCATCAAGCAGGGTCGGATGGTGCTATAGATACTCCTAAGCCCCTAGGTAAATTGCTTTGACCCATCGAAATATCAATATGGCGAGAGCGTCTCGTGGCAAGTTCGCGTGTTGGCGTGATGTACTTGAGTTATCGCAAAACAAAAGTAAGTAAACATTTGTTTTTCGTATTCCAAACGTTATATCGTTTCAAATGGAAGCTGATATGATGTATTTACGATTATTCATTCGATCATCATTTGTAATTTTTTCGGATTTTACCCTCCACGTGCCTGGTTTCGCGCACAAGCAACATTCAAAAATTCGTATTCGTAGATGGTGTGAAGATATATTTCTGTGTGATTCGCTTTATCGTCTAACCACGAGCCAATCACTAAGCATGGAACCTGTGTCTGTAATAGGGATTGGCTCGTGGCAGTGGGAATTCGTTGTGCAAAAAATCATGATCGTCGTAATCGGCGTGAAATTTGAAAAATAACAAATTGAATTCGATACCTTCCATACGCAAACACCTATACGATTCATTTGGGTTCTCCTGGAAAGATAAAAAATAACGAAAAATACGTGAGTTTTCCAAATTTTCTATTCCGTATATTTCGAGTATAATCAAGAAAATGAATTATTTTATATAGATATATTCCTGTGTATAAGCAAGATCTTCGCTGTGTAGAGTCCGCTGGAAGCTTCTTGAGTCGGTAGGGTTAGGTGAATGCAATACTTGTCTCGATTCGCTACCACGACTCTTGATTCAGAGTTTCAAATCGCAACATTAACGTGAGATCTTATAAGAAGTTTCAAAAAATTACGATGTTTAATAGTTAATTTCGCTTCAACGATGTGGTCGAAGTACTTGAAATTTGAAACTTAAATCTATACAGTACTATTCTTTTCTTCTTAGGCATAGTGATAATTTTTTAGTTATTGTAAGTATTGTTTTTTCTTTTCCTTCAGATGTGTCGTAAAATTAGACGTTCAACGAAATGACGATGCGACTAGTTTACGTCTATAAAGTTAGCACAGTTAAGTGAGCACAATCGCTTCTAACATAGATGAGAATTTAGTGCTCTTTTTATTATAATTTATTGCTTCGTTCGCGATTTCCGTGCTCCTGCTGTTTTTGAGAAATCAGTTGCTGTGCCAGCATTCGAAAAAGCTATCACAGCTACATGAATAAATTTTTTTTTCCAATGACGCAGCGATTAAGTGATAATTTAGAGCTTTCAAAATATACAACTAAGAGTTTTATCGGAACTACCCTTCGACTTGAAACCGACCATGACAGTTTGTAACATAAAAAAGAATGTACATTATAAGCGTAATAAGCAGAACAACCAGGTTCAAATCGGTATTTTAAACTGGAAGTATGATGTGCTTCTAGAATACCATATGGACGATTTTATTGCTGCATGCCTTCTTATGAAAAACTACCCCCATCGTTCAGAGGCTGAAGAGAGAACGTAACGAAATAACTCGCATAATTAAATTCAAACGTCTGTTTTTGAATACCCGAATTATATGCTCTTTAGATATTGTGTGCTCAATTTTGTTGCTGCATCCCTCCTAAAAAAACCTACTCTCATCGTTCAGAGGGTCAAGAGAGAACGTATTGGAAGAACCAACTCAATCAAATTTAAACGACTTATTTTTAATACTTCAACTATATGCTCTTTAGATATCCTGTGCCAAATTTATTGCTGCATCCTTTCTGATGAAAAACTACCCTTTTCGTTCGGAGGCTCAAGAGCGAACGTAACGAAAAAACGAGCAGAATCAAATTTAAATGTCTGTTTCTTAATACTCGAATAATATGCTTTTCAAATATTCTGTGTCCAATTTTATTGCTGCATCCCTTCGGGTAAAAAACTACCCTCAACGTTCAGAGGCTCAAGAGAGAACGTGACGAAATAACTAGCACAATCAGATTCAATCGACTGTTATGAATACTCAAATGATATGGTCTTTAGATATCCTGTGTCCGATTTTATTTCTGCACCTCTTCTGATAAAAACTACCCTCATCGTTTAAAATTTTTTGGAGAACAACTGTAGCGCAAAATTTTCGAAGAAAAATGTTGCAAATTAATTGCTTGAAACCATTTTGTGAACAAAAATTTGCAAAACAATTTTTCCACAAAAAATTTTGTGTAACATTTTTTTTGCAAATAAATATGCGAAACATTGTTTGTTGCAAAACAATTTTAAAGCAAATTTTTTATCAAAATTTCGCAGAAAATGTGCAAATTTTTTGTGATAATATTGCATCGTCATCCGATTTACATATAAATGACAAATTTGAACTCAATTGGAAACCGGGAAGTGGTACAAATTCAACTTGAAAGATTTGATTACAGATAGACAGACACCGGGACAGGTGAAACTAAATAAAAGCTTGTGAAAATAAATACTCCCTTTTTTACTAAATTTGTGCGTAAACAAGCAAGCTTGTCGTGATTTCTTATTTTTTTGTAAGATTCTGTTCTTTCACGTATCAATCGTCGTAGATGATCTACTGTTGCCCTTGCCGATATGATAGCGCTCTGAAATGCCTACTTTCGCTATTACTGTGTCTCCTCTGTACAGCTGGCTCGTCGTAAATTACAGCTTCTAATAGAGTTAATACTTCATTCGGAGATGTCCATGGATTGGCAATGATTTTCGGTATCTTCTCGATATCAATTCGTATGTGTTCCGTTTTTTCAGAATACACATCAAGAAGTAAGGCATTTCTTGAAATTAACGCATTAAAAATAACTGCATTTTTCGTCCACGAGGAATAAGTTCATAATATCATATACCAGACCAAGACATTAATGAAACCAACAAATGTGCACTATTTTTTGTGTTTTCAGATGAGCTGTATAAACAAAGCCCTGCACATTAGAAATTTGTTATTTCGTTGCATTTAGTGGACCACTTTAATAATAAATATGTTTTTCTATCATAACTGCATCCCAGCAAACACACTTGGATAATTTACGAAACCCTTACGTACAATTGAAATGTAATAAAAACGTCATATAATGTTCATCACAGATTCGAAACTTTTTCATGATGACGTAAACGAGATGTATATAATACGTTATGACAGAAGGACGTCAATAAAAGATGGAGGAATTACGAAAAACTGTAGATATCTTAAATATGTAATATTGATACGTTAAGATCTCGTCACTGTTATGAGATATTTACGTATACTGTGGACCTGTAAAATTGTTACGAGTCGATGCTGTCACAATCATAGAACATTGGTGATATTATAATCTTGTAGTATAGGCTACGTAACAAATACGGATAATTTGTTACATAAATGTTACAAGACTTTTCTTGTAACAAATCCGTAACAATTACAGAACATTGCTGTAGCAATTATAGAACATTGGTGATATTATAATCTCGTAGTATAGGCTACGTAGCAAATACGTATAATGTGTTACGTAAATGTTACGAGACATTGCTTGTAACAAACCCGTTACAATTATAGAACATTGGTGATATTATAATCTCGTAGTATGGGCTACGTAGAAAATACGTGTAATGTGTTACGTAAATGTTACAAGACATTTCTTGTAACAAATTCATAACAGTTACGGAACATTGGTGATATTATAATCTTCGTAGTATAGGGTACGTAGCAAATACGTTTTATGAGTTACATAAATGTTATAAGAAATTTCTTGTAACATATCCGTAATACATACATATATACATATACTACCAGAAATGTCTTGAATCATTTTGAGGTTATGTCGATTGAGAAACGTAAACGATGTATGAGTTATTGTGTGAGCGTAATTACATGGGTATTTGAGGTGACAGAAAAACACTCTGCAGTAAAAACTGTCTTTGAGCGACGAGTTTCATGAACTCGACTCTAAACCTGCTGGAATAAATTTCTACTATGATTTTCGATGCTATTTTGGCATAACACCCCCCCCCCCCTCTCCCCTCCTCCCTATCGCATCCTCGCCATCGGTGTGGGCTGGCCCCTTAATATTGATCATTCGTCAATAATTTCAAATCTCTTATCAAGTCCAATTCCCCACAATCGGCAGATAAACGTTCTCGGATCCACGTAGAGTTGAGGAGCATTTGTCAGAAAAAAGATATTGCTAATAAGTTGAATTTGAAAAAATATAATTTATTTATAAAAAATTTTCCTCTATTTTTGGATATAACCATGAAACTCGAGAGTCAGGAGTTCAAACCCCCGTGGCGACGTCTTTTTTTTTTTTTTTTTTTATTCCCTAATATTATATAATGTTCAAAAATATTAAAAGATTAATAAAAAGAACTCAATTTCATCGAAATTATAAAGAAATATATATTGCAAATAAAATTAAAATTGAATGATTCGTTACGTAACAGTTACATCAATGAGCTTTCCCCCGCGCCTTTCCGCTCTCGTGAGATCGAGAGAGATGGAGCTAAAACTTTTAACACGTATTTCTCGACAACGACTGAATGGAATGAAAAAAGAATAGTGAGGCCACCTATACAAATTAATTACGCAGGCCACCCTACTCTTCTGTTTTTATTCTATCAAGTAATCTTCGAGAAAAATGTGTTAACAAAATTTTGAGGTTATGGTGACCTTTATGGCTATGAGATGAGTTTGTTACGTCAATGTGCTGAGTGTGTTACATCTATATGAACTGAGTGTGTTATATCCTTGCGCTGAGTTTGTTACATAACAGTTACATATATGTGTTGAGTATTTGCCATAAATATTATTCGTAAATTTTCCGTAACGATAACGTTCTAATGGGACGACAAATTTCTGAACAAGCACTGCTTCATTTACGGTGCTTGTGTCATAAATGTTACATCCAATATAGCGTCCATTACAGAACATTTTCGTAACCATTCTGAAACTGTGTTTGCTGGGATTATAAAGGAAACTTCACAAATGACGAAAAGACATGAAGAAGTTTGCACGATTTTTTAATCATATTTGGAAAATTCCAGCAGGTTATTAACTTTTGTTGCTTATACCATGTCATTTGTTTTATCACCTGATGCATTTGTACAAAAGTATGAAGCCTAACCCCTCCAAAGTTATGATAGTCAGATCGTATTCAAAAGACGTTCGCAAATTTCAATTTTTTATCTCAACTGAATCCCTTATTTGTTAATTTTTCCAAACAAACCTCTCGCGCGATTCTCACTACACTTCGCGTGAACAATTTTTGTCACCCAATGGATACCTCTAAAAAAATATAGCTTGGTACTTACGAAATTACAAATGATACAGCGTTATCAACGGTGCCCGAAATTTTTTTTTTTAAGCTGAATCCCGTCGGCGATTTTTTCGGAATTCAATGGTTTGATATTATCACTGAATGTGATTGCAAAAAAAAATTGATTTGATAAGTGCCAAGTAATGAAAGTCGAAACACTCACAAACTTTTTGCACAAAATGGAAGTTACAGCACCTACAGTTATTTTGCAAAAAATTTAAAGTCCCGCTAAATCGACAATTATCTCACAACTTCTGCGTGATTCATTGTAAATGAAGAGAACAGGATGTTCCAATTGTGGAATAAATCTTAACTGTATCGCTCAAGGCCTTCTCTAGAAACGTCTATTTGAATTTATCAACCTTAACACGCATGCACGCTCGCACGCACGCACGCACACACACACACACACACGTATCTGGGCAAAAGTGGATGGGTTTCACATCTACATCTGCTATGCTCCACCAAACGCAGCACTAGAAGACTAAGGCTCTTCTGGACCAGCTGGTCATCGACGCACAAGGAAAGAGATCGCTCATTATTGCTGGGACTTTAACGCCTGGGGCACCGAGTAGGGGAGCAGAGAAACGAACATAAGAGGAGAAACTCTAATGCAGGCATTTACCCAATTGGATATAATCCTGGCAAATACCAGGACCGAACTCACGTTCACCAGGAGTGGCACAAGCTCGATCATCGAACTCACTTTTCTGAGTGAAGACTTTCCTGAGTGAAGATAAGGCGTCACGTGGAAAGTGAGCGTTTGCTACACGCACAGTGACCACCAAGCAATTCGCTGCAGTGTGAAGCAGCCACAGAGACCAAAGAAAAGCTCAAGGATGGAAGCGTACCCGAGGTGGAACGGGAAGGCGTTTGATAAGAAGTCGTTCGTCACAGTGATAGGAGACGAAATCAAGCTCTTGGGAACACCAGAAGGAAAATGCGGCAGACGATGGCATTCATCACTCGAGCCGTAGACGTAACCATGCCGAGGAACTCCGGCAACGGTAAGCGAACCCCAATATACTGGTGGTCCGAATCAATCGCAGAACTTAGGGAAAAGTGCCACTACAACAGAAGGCTGTTCCAACGAGCGAGAGGCCACCCAGAGTATCGCGCATTCCAGTGGCAATATAAGCTATCCCGACAAAAGCTTAGGTGGACCATAAAAGGTAGTAAGCGACGCAGCTGAATTGAACTGTGCAACGAGGTCAATAACGATTCCTGGGGGAGGCCATATAAAACCATTATGGCTAAGCTGAAAAGTTCCCCCATAACTGTACCCACTAACGCCGAAATGCTCAAAAAGATTGTATCAACACTCTTCCTGAGGCAACCCGAGACGACCCACAACTTGGCACAGCTATTATACGCCAAGGAGGTTCCGCCAATAATCGCAGAGGAGCTCATGAAAGCCTGCTAGAGAGTAGGGGACAGTAAAGCGCCAGGCTCAAACGGTATCCCCAACGTGGCTCTCGAGTGCACGTGTAACACACGGCTGGAACTCTTCCTGGAGGTATGCATGGATGCCTAAAGAAAGGGTCTTTTCCAAACAGTGGAAGAAGCAGAGCCTCGTCTTACTCCCAAAAGGAAATAAACCACCAGAGGACCCATCGTCATACCGACCAATATGCTTATTGGATACGGCAGGAAAGATCTTGAAGCGAATCATATGCAGTTGGCTGGAGAGATTTACGGAAAGCAGGACTGGTCTCTCTACTGATCAGGTTGGTTTCGTACTGCGCTATAATAACGCGACGCGTGAAGAACGCGTTCTTCACGCGTTCATCTCACCAAGGTGGGGCTGTATACTGAAGTCACCAAAAAACCTGGAAGTCCCAATATATATAAGAAGAATCATCGCTGATTACTTTAGAGATAGAGAGCTGACGTACCCCACCGACCAGGGGACAAAAACCTACGCAGTTACGGTGGGTGTGCCACAGGACTCAGTCCTTGGCCTCACGATGTGGAACGCTATATACGACTCACTGCTGAAGCTTGCTGTATCAGAAGGTACACAGATTATTGGATTTGCAAACGACGTAGTTGTAGTCGCCAATCAGCTTGAGGAGGTGGTGTAAATCGCCAATGAGACTGTGGAGAACATCCGGCAATGGATGATATCAGTAGGTCTGCAACCTGCGAAGCACAAGACAGAGGTGGTCCTCGTCATAAGCAGGAAAACAAAGGAGTCAGTCACTATAACGGTAGGTGACCGCGAAATCGTATCGCAACGATCGCTAAAATATCTGAGGGTGATGATAAATGACAGACTAAAGTTCAACGAGCACCTGAAATACGCCAGCGCCAAAGCAGGGAGAGCGACAGCAGCACTGTCGTGGCTAATGCCGAATATTAGACGGCCGAAGCAGAACCGTAGGAGGTTCCTAGCGAGTGTGATCTCGATTTTGTTATACGCGGCACCGATCTGGGCCGATTCAATGAAAGTAAAGACGTATCGACAAGAGGCAATTTCGGTGTACCAAAAGAGTGCTCTAAGAGTCTGCAGTGCATTCTGCACTGTATCATATAACGCAGCGTGCGTCGTATCGGGAATGCAGCCTATCGAACTCAGAGCAGACGAGCGTCACAGTGTGCAGCTACGGAGGCGCGAAGAAAACCGGGCAAGCCGAGACACAGTGGGGTTAGAAGAGAGCTTTAGGTCCATGAGGCACTGGCAGAGAGACTGTGATTCCTCAACAAAGGGCCGTTGGACACATTGACTCAACCCAGACATCGAGGGCTAGACGAACAGTCGACACGACAACGTTGACCACTACCTAACGCAAATATTGGCGAGGCAGGAGTGCTTTCGGGCCCTATCTGTCCTGAGATACCAGAAGACGCAGAGCACGTCTTTTTCGCGTGCTCTCGTTTTCAAAAGGAGAAGGAAAAACTGGACAGGTTGCTTCAATGGCAGGTAACCCCGAGAAATGTAGTTACACAGATGCTGATCAGCCAGGAAAGGTAGGATGCAGTAGTAAACTTTCAACCCATATAATTAAAAACCTGTGAAAAGAGACAGAGCAGTAGTACGAAAGGAAAATACACTAGGCGTCGGCGAGGGCGGCGGCCATGTGACCTTCGCGGAGTAATGCCTGACGGCGGTCCCGCGGAGGGTATAAGAAAAAAGGAGGTGTTTTTCAGTGGGTAGGGCCTGTACGGGAAGAGTCCCACACTACCAGTTATGTCCCCACTGGTGTGCATAAAGCATTCCTACACCTCCAAAAAAGAATCACACACACGCACACGCTCATGCACACGCGCACACGCACGCACGCACATACACACACACACACACACACACAAAATTAAATATGTATAATCTAACGTACATTACCAATCTTTCCCTCTTCGTATCTCCCGACGTCATCACATCCCAGGGTTTTGCATTGCAGTAGTCCAGTGAGTAGAATATCTTGACTCATCAACTAAGTCACATTTCCGGATATCAGATTTTCATCTGATATGCTGCCAACCGAGAGCGACATTTTTTTCGTCGACAGCCATTCAAGCATTGTATTTTTTCCGTGACTGTTCGGGATTCCGCTTAGTATATAGCTGAGCAAGCTTCTCGAGCTACTCACAGCGGGGCAGCACCTCGCAGTTACTTTCGTCATGACACGAGGCCGGCTCTCGGCAACGAGAGAAAAGACGTCGTGCCAGCAAACGACGAGAGCGGCCATCTTTAGAACAGTCTTGACCGGTCTATGCCACGCGCTACATCGTGCATAGTATCGTGATCATTTTCTCCTTTTCGTAACACTCGTTTGAGTGTACTTTGCACTCAAATGTAAGCCAAATTCATAGATCGATCACTTGATCGATCACTCAGTCACTCAGATTGCCGCAACAGTGCGCGATCTTCAATAAAAGAGTACATCATCATTTCAAACTCTGCTCAATACGTGGTCTCGCCAAACCCTGTGAATTCATATATTGCGTATCGCATATATACTCGGGCGCTTTTACATTGCTGGATCGTGTTCATGATTAATATAATCCAGTCGCGGCTATCAAACTATCTATAAAGACTCAACACAAACCGTTATCACCGTTAAATCATCATAATAATAATCATTCATTTCGTTAAGCTGTGATCTTCGCAATCATCGAGATCAGCGAATCTCAGACAATCAAAAACCTGTAATCATCGACATTTGTAGAATATATGCCATGACTTGCGTTTTGCGCATTGAACACACGGTGTCCGCCATATTAATTCGACCAACTTTGTCACGATCCTTCAACATCCCGGCAAACTAAATAAAACACGATTTCTCAAACAGTGACACTCGGGGTTTCATTAAAGATTTTTATCGCCATATCCCCGACGTTCGTGTCACAGTTGATAATTTTCACAATTTTGTCGTCTGATTTAATTGGGAAAAGTTCGACCAATATTTCGGTTCGTTTACGGTAACACTGAGTTATTAACCCTTCGCGGATGGTGTAGTCTACCAAGGCGTACAAATCATTTTTTCGTGCGAATTTTGAACCTATAATACAATTATGAAATATTCATTCTTCATTTCTATGACATTCGACATTTAAAGTAGCTGTCTAGTCTAGAGAGCGAAAAAACAAGTCCATTTTCGCAAACGTTTTTCTCAGCTTCTTTATTAGATATTACAGTGAAAAAATGTCCAGGACATAGTGTTATCCTTATAGTATAGAAAAAAACAGTTAACTTCGTCTAGCGTTTTTTGGGATAAAAAAAAGGTGTTCTCATGGTGGACAAATGACCTTCAGATTGGCACGTCTGGAACAAATATAGGAAAAACGTTTCAAAGAGGAAGATTCGCCACGTGGTAATCCACCACTGTTTGCCAAAAAGCGATAATAGAAAAAACATGGTGGCTATTCGAAAAAAATTGTACAAAAACATTTTCCGAAAATTGTACAAAAATAGTCGCCATTTTTTTACTATTATCGATTTTTGGCGAACGGTGGTGAATCATTACGTGGCAAACCTTCCTCTTTGAAATGTTTATTCTTATTTTTATTTTAGACGTACCAATCAGAAGATTGTTAATCCGCGATACCAACACCTGTTTTTGAGGACTTGACTTTTGGCGCTCTCTGAAAATTGGGCAAAAAACGCTAGACGAAGAAAACTATTTTTTTTCCATTCTATAAGGATAACATAATGTTCTGGAAAAAATTTCACTGTAATATCCAATAAAGAAGTTGAAAAAAACGTTTTGAAAAATAAGCTTGTTGTTCGCTCTCTCACCGACCTTAAGTTACGTGCCCCCTACATACTTCGCAAATACCAGGTGTGTAAGTATGAAACCGGAATGTTTGTACAGAAAAAACACGTTTATTGTAATGACATGATACAAAGTAACTTATTCAAAGTATTGTCCGTCGCTATCTATATATTTTTCCCATCTTTCTGGCAATTTGTGGATTCCGCGCCAAAAGAACTGTTGCTCTTTTGAGGCAAACCAGTCATCGAGCCATTTTCGTACATCTTCGTAAGAAGTAAAGCGCTGCTCAGCAAGTGCGTGTCCCATCGATGCAAACAAGTAGTAATCGGATGGGGCAAGGTCTGGTGAGTGAGGCGCGTGCTGAAGAATCTCCCAACGGAACGACTCTATCGTTTTCTGGACCTGTTTTGCTTTGTGTGTTGGTGCATTGTCATGCAGCAAAATCACCTTGTGTTGTCTTTGTTGGTATTCTGGTCGTTTTTCACGCAAAACTCGATCCAAATCGGTCATTTGTTGTCGGTAGCGTTGAGTATTGACAGTTTCCTCAGGTTTCAGCAGCTCGTAGTAGATTACGCCCTTCTGATCCCACCAAACACACAGCATTGTCTTTCGTCCGTAGCGGTTTGGTCTTGCCGTCGATGTTGATGGTTCACCCGGAGTAACCCATGACTTTTTGCGCTTAGGGTTCTCGAAATATATCCACTTTTCATCGCCAGTCACAATTCGATGGAGAAATTACTTTCTTTTGAACCTGGCGAGCAGCATGTCGCATGATGTTTTGCGGTTTTCCTGCTGTCTTTCGTTGAGTTCATGTGGAACCCATTTCCCCACCTTTTGTATCTTTCCCATGGCTTTTAAC
Organism: Alloplasta piceator; assembly: GCA_946863875.1. Classification (NCBI taxonomy): domain Eukaryota; kingdom Metazoa; phylum Arthropoda; class Insecta; order Hymenoptera; family Ichneumonidae; genus Alloplasta; species Alloplasta piceator. Next base: position 28,638,457 of record OX333077.1, on the reverse strand, counting down.
CGAAGGGAGATGGCTTCTGGGGTCACCTTTAGCTGATCCGCCAGTTGTTGTTGTGTTTGAGCGTCGTCTTCGTCCAACAAGGCTTGCAGGTCAGCGTCTTCAAACTTTTTCAGTGGTCTTCCACGTTCTTCGTTCCTCACGTCAAAATCGCCACTTTTGAACCGTTTAAACCACTCGAAACACTGTGTTTTACCGAGAGCATGCTCACCAAACGCCTCCGGAAGCATTCGATGCGATTCGGCTGCGGTTTTCTTCAGATGAAAACAGAAAAGTAGGGCTGTCCGCAAATCGTAATTTGTTGGCACAAAACTCGACATGTTTATCTCTAATAAACTAATGCTACTGAATGAAACTCGTTTGATTGTGAGTTGGAAATCTTTGTCGGATATCAATACAATAACAAGACACCGCTGACATGATGTGTCGGTAACTGCATCGACATCTAGCGCCACCTATGGGCAAACTCCGGTTTCATAGCTGAAAAGTATTTGCCCACCCACCGAAATTTGTTGCCGCACTGAAAGTTAAATAGCGGACTTGAATATAAAGATAGTTAAATTTCCCAAATAACATTTCAAAGAAAACAAATTTACCTTTATTTTGCTTTTTCGGAAAAATTTTTACCATTTTTTTTTTGGCTCTGATGCGAACTTCCAAACATCGCCGTTTTCCAAAAAGCGGACGAAGGTAAACTTTAGTACACCAACCAATTTGACGGATGAGCAAATCCTTTTGAGCGGTAGTGAATATTTCAGCATTCCAAATTCCTCTTTTGTTATTTCGTTATTGTGGGAAATTTTTATGAGGCTGAAGCCAGCGGCTGAGCGCTAACCGCCAGCCATAGTAGAGACAGCAGTGGCGCGGCGTCTCATTACCTCATATTCGATCGTTCGTTATTCTGTATTGCATTTTATTCAAATTTTTTTAATGGCATATTACTATAGCTTTTGACTCGCTCTATTGAATTGTGTGAGTCAAAATGCGGAGCAACAAGTATTCAAACAAAAAATTGCTTCAAAAATTATCTAATGTCGCGCAAGATGCAAAGGTTAGTTTTTCTGACATTCAGTTATTGTGTTCAATATTTGTTGCTCTGCACTTTGTCTTGTATCGTTCGATAGAGGGGATCAAAAGCTATAATAATTTGCCACTGAAAAAATTCAAATAAAATGAAAACATGTCATCATGGCTTGCTGAAAAAAAAACCTGCAGATTCGCCGTGATATTCAACGAACCATGACTCAATGTTTCCATTTTATTTGAATTTTTTTAGTCGCATATTATTATAGTCAAGTCAAAATGCGGAGCAACAGATATTTAAAAAAATAACAGAATGTCAAAAAAACCTACCGTCACCTTGCGCCAGATTATATAATTTTTTAAGCAATTTTTTGTTGAAAATATTTCTTGCTTCCCATTTTGACTCGCACCATTTGAAAGAGCGGATCAAAAACTATCATGTTTAGATGTATGCCATTGAAAAAATTGAAATTAAATGCAATACAGAATAACGAACGTCTGAATACGAGATGAGCCGTCGCGTCACTGCCGTATCTACCGTGGCTGATGGCTAACTCTCGGCAGCTAGTTTCAGCCTTATCGAAGAGTACCTTAAGAATTGAGGCTTTTTTCATGACAGTGCACTAATAATAGAAATAATAATGAAAACAAAGAATGGATAAGGATAACGGATAATAATGGATAAAAAAATAATATCTTGCTAACCAATTCACGTAGAGCTGGATAATCCGAAGCAACGGCGCACAAGTCCTAGTGAGACTGTATTTGTTTTTTCCAATTTGAACTGCCTGTAGTTGCATGGAAAGACGATTTTTCATTATGGGAATGCTGGAATATTTCACCCAGGTCAGCGCATCCTTGATAGAATGGATATTATTTCCCAAATACCATGCTTGTCATTCGACCCTTAATTTTGCTATGAGACCTCTCCAATTTTCAGTCTCTTGAGTAGCTACTATTGCCAGTTTGATGAACGGACTGAAAACATAACATTCGCGATAAATTCATGCCTGCCCATATCCTTCTTCCGATTCATCGACTGCAATAGAGCATTGCTCTAGAGCATGAACGAAACGATTGCGGGACATACATGAATGGCCACCTTCTGGTTTATCGCCTCTCATGTATCCATCCCATGAATCTTCGTTCATGGGAGAGAATCCGAGACGGTCTTCAAGGATCGGTCTCTGAATTTTTTTCTTCTCTGTTGGCTCCTCGATGTTAAAAAATTCACTTGAGGCTCAAAGTTGGTTTGCAGAACTTTCCTCCGTGTCGTCATATGCTGCGGACGCAGCATTCATTATTTTTATTTTCCCACTAATATAGTCGATGTGACATTCAATAAAACAATCAACTCTCGAAGGGCGCGTGACATCTTTCAACATGACGTCTTTTATTTTTTTGAATTCGCCTTCAACAGGTGCACTCGATGCTGGTACGTGGCCGTATCCAAAATTATCGCGACAGGCGCAGGACCACATCGGAAATAGTGGCATGTCATCCATTGAGCAGTCAGCCAAACTGGGAAGGAAGTGAGCGTTTTGTCGACCACCCATACAGTCTTCTGTACTATCGACCTCAGCTCTGATACTCTCAGTCCATTTTGACCAACTGTTGTTGTTCTCGTTAACCTCAAGATCTTCCTTATTTTGCATGCCACGAATCTCGATAGTTTCATCGGCCATGTTCTGGGCGTCGACTTCCGCGTTCCAACCTACACGATAATGAAAATCAGAACTATTCGATATATCATTTGAGGTACTAGTCTACTTTCGGAGGCCAAAAAAGCAAATTTTTAAGATTTTTTTTCTTAGCTCCTTTGTCAGACATGGCTATAAAACTATTTTGACAACATTGTTTCATCCTTCGAAAATGAAAAAAAATGTATTTTTTTTAATTCTTAAAATAATTTATAGAAGGCGCCAAATTTGAAAATGTCTTATCCCATGACTGACAGTTAATCTCAGAATTGGCAAGTCTGAAACGAAATAATAACAAAGCATTTTAAAGAGGAAGGTTTTTTCATTAACGGTGGTGAATTGTTATGTGAGAACCCTTCCTCTTCGAAATGCTTTCTGATTTTTTAGTTTCAGACTTGCTCATCCTGAGACTGACTGTCGGCCATGGGACAAGGCATTTTTGAAGACTCGACTTGACGCCTTCTATAAATTATTCAGAGAATCAAAATGTTTTTTTTTAATTTTCAAAGGATTCTAAAAACATTTTTGAGGCCATATCTAATGAAGAAGCTGATAAAAAATATTAAAAATTTGCTTTTTTTGCCTTCTAAAGTAGACTACTCTGTAAACAATGTTATTAAATTCAATATAGAAAAGTATATAAAATTTCAAAAACAAGTATACGGAATCGAAATTAATATACATGGTATTGGAAAATTAACAATTTCATCTTAAATTCAATATTTGTATATGAAAATTAAAAAAGTGAACATTGAAAATTAATATCCCCGTATATGAAAACGGTTTTTGTATACTTTTTTGTAATTTTCAGATACATTGTCGAGAATTCATACACTTCTTTCTTAAAATTGCAATTAACCATTGAAAATTCTTTTCAATATTATAATGAAATTTAATATAGCGTATATGAAATTTTAATAACAAGTATACGAAATCGAAATTAATATACATGGTATTGGAAAATTATCAATTTCATGTTCAATTTAATATTTGTGTATTAAGGGGCCAGTGCACCAGTGTGACAAGCATTAGCCTCTCAGCAGGTATTTTTCGAGGAAGACAAAGGTGTATTGTATGGGCCAGGCATAGCAGATTAGTAATTTTTATGGTAAATATAATTTTATCTAGCAAAAATCAATACTTGAAACTTGAATGCGTTTTTCTTGAGTAGATGGGCCACGGGGATTCCACCTTATGTCGGTAAGGTAGATTTCTGCCTTACCGACGGCGAAATTTTTTTTCTGAAAATGCTCTCCAGCCACGGGGTATCATGTCAGCAAGGTAGATTTCTACCTTACCGACATCCTGCTCCCTGCCTTACTGACTCCGATACTTACATCCTGACCCAAATGTCCCCTTACCGACTCCGATGGTAAGCATCCTGACCCGAATGTCCTCCCTTACCGGCATCCTGACCCAAATACCCCCTCCTATAAGTGGGCTGCCTGACCCAAATTACCCCCTCTTGTAACTACGTACAGTGTGTGTATGTATATGTGTGTGCTGGCAGTGGGTTGTCAGACCCAAATTACTCCCCTTCGCGCCCCTGACCGACGCCGATGGTGAGGCCCGCCTTATCGGGGGTAATGCGGGTCAGGGGGTAATGAGGGTCAGAGGTCATATAAGTAAGGGTAATGGGAGTCAGAAGGGTAATAAGGGTCGGTAGTAATGCGGGTCGGGGGTAATGCGGTCCAGGGGGTAATGCGGGTCGGGGCAATTTAGGTTGGAGCAATGAGGGTCCGGAAGTAATGCGGGTCAGGGGATAATGTGAGTCTGGGGATAATGTGAGTCAGGAGGTAATGCGAGTCGGAGATCATATAGGCCGGGGTGGTGCAGGTGATAGGGATAGTACTCACCCCTACCTTACCGACAATGATGGTAAGTCCCGCCTGACCAAAATTGCCGCTACCCTTGCCTTGCCGAGGCTGATGGCAAGTCCTGCCTTACCATTCGTGAGGGCTCTCCAGACCCAAATATCCCTGTCATATGCGCATCGCTTTCTCCCACGCCCCTCACAATCGCAAACTCAAACCCTCAAACCATTAATTTTTTTTGCTCGGGCACGTAACAGGATATCGGAGTTCAGCTGAAAGCGATGAACCTTGCGCTCATTCCTGCAGCAAGATCCTGAAGTCATTGCGTGTCTACGATGCCGTGAACATCGGATCCCTGGTGCGCCAATGCGGAGGCACTGTAGTCAATGTGCGTTGAATCAATAAAAAAAATAATAATTCAATCAAAAGTTTATTTTACTATCCTGCACGATATCCTGCTGCGATCGGGGAATTCTTGCTACCTGATTGGCGGATTCCTGCTATCTGATTAGTGAGTACAGGATTCCTGAGATCTGATTGGCGGATTCTGGAGTCCAGCTATCTGATTGGCTGAATCTGGATTCCTGCTATCTGATTGGCTAAATCTGCATTCCTGCTATCTGATTGGCTGAATCCAGTTATCTGTTTAGCTGAGTCACAATATCCCGCTACGCTTTCAGCTGAACTTCAATATTCTGTTACGTGCCCGGGCGAAAAAAAATTAATTGTTTGAGGGTTTGAGTTTGCGATTGTGACGGGCGTGGGAGAAAGCAATGCGCATATGACAGGGATATTTGGGTCTGGAGAGCCCTCACGAATGGTAAGGCAGGACTTGCCATCAGCCTCAGCAAGGTAGGGTAGCGGCAATTTGGGTCAGGCGGGGCTTACCATCATTGTCGGTAAGGTAGGGGTGAGTACTATTCCTATCACCTGCATTACTCCGGCCTATATGATCCCCGACTCACATTACATCCTGACCCACATTACCCCCAGACTCACATTACCCCCCAACTTGCATTACTCCCTGACCCTTATTGCTCCAACCTAAATTGCTCCAACCCGCATTACCCCCTGGCCGGCATCACCCCCTGACCCGCATTACCTTCCCTGACCCGCATCACTCCCGACCCTCATAACCCCCCCTTCCCTCGACTCTTATCACCCCAACTTGAAAGACCCCTGACCCGCAATACCCCCTGACCTGCATTACCCCTGATAAGGCGGGACTTACCATCGGCGTCGGTCAGGGGCAGGGGGGGGAGTAATTTGGGTCTGACAACCCACTGCCGGCACACACACACACACACACATGTACATCCACACACTGTACGTAGTTACAAAGGGGGGGGGGTAATTTGGGGCAGGCAGCCCACTTATTGGAGGGGGCATTTGGGTCAGGATGCCGGTAAGGTAGGACATTTGGGTCAGGATGCTTACCATCGGAGTCGGTAAGGGGACATTTGGGTCAGGATGCATACCATCAGAGTCGGTAAGGCAGGGAGCAGGATGTCGGTAAGGTAGGAATCTACCTTGCCGACATGATACCCCGCGACTGGCGAGCATTATCAGAAAAAAATTGCCACCGGCGGTAAGATAGGAATGTACCTTACCAACATGGGGTGGAATCCCCATAGCTCATCTACTTTCTTGAAACGACATTTTTCAAAATTGCTGACATCATAACTCAACGAGAAATTGAGCGATCGACTTCAAATTGAAACCTAGTATTCTTGAATATATTTACTCCACAATGACTTACGATCTTTTTGATTGGTTGAAAATTGTTGATTTGGCATTGAAAAAACGACTATTTTTTTACCCCAAAAAACGACACTTTTCCCAGAACTACGCCATTTTCTTAATTTTTCATATTTTTTCAAAATTCGTAGGTCATTGTATGAGCAATACCTTCAACTTTAATAACCTTTTCGAATTTTTTTGTTTCAGCTACTTCTTCGGCCCGAATCATGTCAGCAGTTGGGGAACTTTTTTTTTGCACCTCCGAAGACAGCACATTACTTCGTTATTTTTCAATATTTTTATGATCAAAAAAAATCCTCAAAATATAGCTCAAAATATACCTCATTATGTCCAAAAAACTTCAAAACATTCTATGCAGTACTTTCTTTAAAAAAAATTCCCGAAAATCGCCTAATTTTTCATGGGTCACACTGGTATAGCCCGTTAAAGTTGAAAGATGAACGTGGAAATTTCAAATCCCCATATATTAAAATAGTTTCTATATGCTTTTTTCGCATTTTTAAGATACGTTATCGGAAATTAATACACTTATTTTCCAAAATTACAATCAATGTCAGCGGCCGTGCTAGTTGACGCATCCACCACGATTGGACGGTTAGCGTGCCCAATATACTCAACTAGCGTAGAGATCACCATGATGATTAAGGCGGTTCCTGCAGGGTAAAACTCTTCCATTGCACTTTCGGTCGAGCTGACCCCTTGCGAATATCCCTAATGTGGATATTTCGGGCGTACAATTTTAGTTGCACTGTAACAAACTTTTGTATTAAATTAAATAAAAAAATTCCAAGTATTTATGCATATATAGTATACTAAATTTTATATACAATGTGTACAGCAATATTCCAATATAAGTATTGTGACCAAAATCTGCCCTGATATTCGAAATTCATAATCGACTCAATTGCCACAAAATCCTCTCCACAGGAAAAATCGGTTTAATTATTTACGTAGGGCGCCATCCGCGTTTCACGTGGCCCGGTTTTATCGATATTAAAATTGAAGAAGAAAATTGTCTGACTACGCTGCAGCCTGGGAGGAATGGTAGAGGGATGGTTCGTTTTGATAAAAAGAAAGACAAATCACTATTTCCAAAATTCCGGACACTATATTAATCGTCATTTTATTCAAGTCTCTTCCAAGAAATTCGATCGGGAAATTCAATCACAATTAAAACTATAAATTCGGAACAATAATAAATATTTGGTTGTGGGACTCAACCGTGACTCGACACAAAATCAAACAAATGTCCCTACTGTGCTGTATTTAAATTGTCCGTAAGGTGCTGTCCTCTACAAGCAGTTTGCTCTGTTTCCCTTCCGCTTTCTGTGCGGGCGCCTGACTATCGCAGTCTTCACCGGGTTCCCAACCGTTTCATACATCTTGTTTCTACGTGCGTGCTTTTATCCGAATAAACGTAGTTGGAGTCACGATATTGACGTGTGCTTTATTAAAAATATTACCTTTCCCTGATCTCGAGGATCACAGTGGCGACGAGGAGAAAATGTTTAGTTAAAAAAGTAAAAAGGTTATTGTGATTCAGTTGGTTAAAATTAAGTAGCACGTGGCAAAAGAATTATCCAGAAGGCAAGATGGCGGAATCAGTAGAGAAGTTCAAGGAGTGGTATCAAAAAGCGCTCAAAGATCTCGCAAATTAAAAAGCGAAAGTGGAAGAAGTGAAAAATCAACTTATTCAACAACGACAGCAATTGTTATCGCAGCAATCGAGGAAAAATGTGGGAAATTCGTAAACTGCCTCTCAACCTCGCAACGACTCTATTCAAGGCAAGGGGGGCAGAGTATTCATGACCAGAAGAGTGGGCAACCTACAAGAATTGAACTGGAATCATGATTGGAACCACTGAATCGATAGGCTTCAGCAATATTACATAACGAATGAAATATCTCCTGCCAAGGGAGTCGCACTTTTTCTCACTATCATCGGTTGTGGAGGATATGCTCTTTTGCGCAATGTATGTACCCCGGTGCTGCCTGATAACAAGACGTTGGACGAGCTGTACGACATCATGGCGAACCGCTTGCAATCAAAACCGTGTGTGATAGTGGAGTGGTATAAATTCAAAATATGCTCTCAGAGGAACGAAGAGAGCATTATGGAGTTTCTGGCGAATCTTAAAAAATTGTCAACATATTGTAAGTTTGGCAATACATTGGAATCACAGCTGCGAGACCAATTTGTTTTAGGACTGAGGAACGACCGCATTAAGAAGAGGCTCCTCGGCGAAGATGATTTGACGTTGGCCAAGACGATGGAAATAACTACAAAGGACGTGGCCGAAATGGGATCGTCGGATAAGAGTCATGCGGACTCTATCAACTACGTGGCAAGAAGGCCAAGGAGTCCTTCAAAGAACGAAGCCAGCGTCAAGTGTCACCGCTGCGACAGGTCAAATCACCAAACAACAACTTGTCGATATCGTAGCTATAAATGTAATCATTATCAGAAACGAGGCCATTTGGTGCGAATGTGTAAGCAAAGAAACAAAAACAAAAAGAACGAGAATCATTATAAGGCGAACAAGTATAGGAAAAAAAGTACCGAGTAGACAGAATTATATTTCAGAGACCAGCGATATTGAAGATAATTTTGATTCTCTTTTCCACTTAGATGTGGTAAATAAAAGCTCGGTGGGGGAAAGTAACGATGTATTGTTTGTTGCTCCGTGGGAAATAGAAATAAAAGTACACAATAGAGAAATAGATTTCCATGTTGACTCGGGATCCGAAATTTCAGTTATTTTTTAGAAAGATTATGTAAACAAAGGAGAATCAAGCATATTGCCGCTTCTCAAGACGCAAAGAAAATTCAAGACAAAGTTGGGACATGAAATCGAGCCGTTGGGCATATTAAACGTCCAAGTCGAGTACAAAGGGAAGGGGATAAAACTTCCTCTATTTGTTTTACCAAGTGATGGTCTTCTACTAGTGGGACGTTTTTGGATTTGTGCGTTAGAAATTCCGGTACGGGAATTTATACGGGATAGTGGGAATTCTCGTGGCGAAATGGTTCAAGGAGTTAAGCGAAAGAACATCAAAGATACTATCAAGGAATTTGACTTTGTTTTCTCATCTGAGTTGGGGAAATATAGGGAAAGGAAGTTGCAAATTGCACTTAAAGAAAAACGCGAAGCCAGTGTTCTGTAAGGCTGGGCCATTATCGAACTCGATGAAGGTTAAAGTTAAGAAAGAGCTCAATCGTTTAATTAAACGAGATGTATTAGTCGCAGTCGAGAGTAGAAACTGTGCGACTCAGCTTGTCCCTGTACCAGAAAGTAACGGGGAAATCAGAATCTGTGGCGATTTTAAGGTGACAATAAATCCTAACATCAAACTTGACCGTTATCCAGTTCCGCACAAAGGACTATTCACATACAAACGCCTGTGTTTTAGCGTGGCATCAACCCCAGGGTTATTTCAAAGAGAGATGAAAAAAGTCGTACAAGAATTAGTGGGGGTCGGGTATTTTTTCGACGACACAATGATGAGCGGTCCCACGATGGCAACTCATGACCGCTAATAAAAACAAGTGCGTTTTCGGTAAAGAAAAAATCAAATTTGTGGTCTATGTCCTTGACGGTACAGGAATACACGCGACAACCAAGAAAATCAAAGCGATTGTGGATGCTCCGGCTCCAACAAATATTACTCAACTCAGAGCGTTTCTTGGTGTGACGAATTATTATTCTGAAGTTATAAAAAATTATGCACAATTGTTAAATCCGCTGTATTACCTGTTGCAGAAAGACGTGGCTTGGCAAAGGAAGCGTGAGCAGAAGAAAACATTTAAGGAGGCAAAATGTCGACTAACACTGTCCGAGGTAGTGGTGCATTACGACGCCAAGATACCGATTAAGGTTGCGTGTGACGCATCACCCTTGGACATTGGTGCAGTTATTTCACACGTGTACGCAGACAAAAGTGAAAGGCCGATCGCTTTTGCGTTGAGATCATGAACGAAGACGGAGAAAAATTATTCGCAGTTGGATAAAGAAGCCTTGAGTCTTTTGTTCGGGGTGAGAAAATTCCACCAATGTCTTCATGGACGCAAATTTATTCTGGAGACTGATCACAAGCCTTTTATAGTATTTTTTGCTAAAAAAAGTTATCCAAAAATGGCCGCGAGTAGAGTACAGCGTTGGGCGATATTTTTGTCTGCATATCAATTTGAAATAAAGTATATCAAGGGTGTCGATAATAGTAGAGCCGACGGCCCCTCACGTATTCCCTTGCTAATCAAAGAGACGATATGTAAAGAATCGGAATATTAGTCCTATTTAAACTATGCGATTGACGAAATTGGAACGATCGATGCGAACCGTATTGCCGAAGAAACTGTTGTGGATCCAATTTTGAGATGCGTTTGTCATTGTGTGTTGAAAGTATGGCCGGTTAAGGTCGACGAAGGACTTAGTGCTTTTAAAAATAATTCACTAATTTCAATAATTCCTCAATCTAAGCGAGAGGAGATGCTCAAGAATTGCATTCAAGTCATAGTGGAATAGTCAAAATAAAGGCGCTAGCTCGTTCGTATATTTTGTGGCTAAATATCATTGAGGACATAGAAGCTCTAGCGAAATCATGTTTGCTGCGTCTGAAGTTGTCAGATAATCCACCTAGGTCTGTTTTGCATTCATAAAAAGGACCGGAAGGCCTGAATCAGAAAATTCACACGGATTTTCTAGGTCCTTTGGAAAACAAAATGTATCTCATAATTGTCGATGCGTTCTCGAAGAGGATCGAGGTTAAAGGAGTACCTGACATAACATCGTCGACGACGATGAAGATTTTTGAGAAATATATGTGTACGTGGGGAATCCCACTTAAGTTAGTAACAGACGATGAGCCTAGTTTCTGTTCAGAATTGATTAAAGAATTCTTGGAAGGGTATGGTATTCATCATGTAAGGACGGCTCCTTATTATCCAGCATCTAATGGAGCAGCTGTAAACGCTGTGAAATGTTTTTAAAAAAATTTGAATCCTAAGAGAGTCAGGACAGACCAGACAGGATGCAGTACTTACCTTTATTTTTCATTATCATGCGATGCCTCATAGTACGACGAACTACGTGATAATGAAAAATTGTTCAAGTAATTCGTAGGAAAAAGCTCGTGTAATAGAAAAATTATCCCTAGTAATGTTCGCGGTGTAACCCGAAGATGCGAGATTACACAAGCGTCATTTGGATCAATTAAGGAATTGTAATTTGGAAAAAAATAATGTAAAAGCAAGCGTAACAGCCGATGACGAGGGTGGAAAGGCAGTAGATGTAACGGATAAAAAAACAACGGATGCTACGCAAGAGGTAGAGGTAGAAGCTGGTTATTTAAAGCTGGCAGCTTCTGAAGTTGATAAAAATAAGCAGATTATACCTGCGAGCGCAAGTTCAGAGCCATTGCGTGGGTCAACAAGGGTCAGGAAGCCAAGGCAAATTTTGGATTTATAAAAATCATCATTTTAAGAGAAATTGTTATTCTACTTGAGAAGTATATGTATGTTAAAAAAATGGAAATTGTTAACGTATTGTGATATCGCTGACCATAGGAGATAAGTAGGTATTGTAACCAAGGTATACACACAACCAACTTATATTCCATTATAAGGGTTTAAGTGTGTGTATCGATTGCCGAACGCCAGTTGAGACTGGGCATTCTTCACGGACAGTCAATAGAACTCAAGAAATAAATATATATACATTCCCCAAGCATTACCTTATGTAATTATTCCACACTGGCAACGAGGATGGGATTGATTGAAAGTAATAACGAAATAATATGCTCGGAAGGGCAGAATTCATAGATTGGGAATAAATAACTCCGTTGGTGTACAGTGAAAAAAGCAGGTGGGTGTACGAATGTGCAAAGTGGAAATTATTGAAAACTTGTGAAAAATTTGATGTTAACGCAAACGCAGGTGAATAAATATACGTGATTCGTAGGCGACTAGCGCAGTTCGTTAAAGATCGTGGCCCGTTCGTTGAACTGTTGGCACACATAAAAATCGGGATACCAGAAATAACTAATCAAAAAATGACCACGTGGATAGGACAGAGAGAACCGTTCCGGAAGGGTGGATATTGGAACGCATTCATACAGCAATTAGAAGCGTTCATACTACTAAATGGCGTGGAAGCGGGAAAAAAATCGGCGCTGCTCCTAACACAAGTATCACAGGAGGTATTTGCCGAAATTCCAGCGATTTATGAGAACGAACCCCGTTAACTCTCGAATACGATGTAATTAAGGATAAGCTCAGGAAGCATTTTAATCCGAGGGCTGCAGCGAGGACGAGGTACGCGAAACAGGGCCGCCGAACGCGCGTCGCAAGAAAGACGCGGCCATACCGAACAAATCTGTTGCTGCTGTGGCGGTCGTAATCACGCCAGAGCGGAGTGCTCGTTGCGCAATAAATATTGCATCAAGTGTGGGACAAAAGGGCACATCTATAAGATGTGCAGACGCAGAAGAGCCATAGAGCCCAGAGGGGAACGAAATTAAAACCACGTCGGAGCAGAAGATACCGCAGAAGCGAATGAAGAGGGAGCAAGTAGGGGCCGTTTTTACAGCGATTTTTTTCCAATACGGGCCATCGAAGCAGCTAAGAAGAAAGCAGTTAAGACAAAAAATCGAACTGCAGTTTGAAACGGTTACAATTCAGAAAATTCCGTTAGAAATGGAAGTAGATTCGGGCGTGGACGTATCCACGATATCAAAAGAATTTTACGAGAAGTTTTTTTCAAAAATACCAGTGCGTTCGTCAAAAATATCGCTGCGCGCGTACGACAAACAAAAATTGCTGATAGTTGGGTATATTCAAGTGGAACCCAGAAAAATAACATCAAAATTAACGTAAATTTATACGTGATAAAGGAAGGGGGTAAATCGATTTTGGGACGAATCTGACTGCACGAATTCGGAATGTGGCCATTATCTTTTGAACAAAAATTCAACGAGTCAAATTTAAAAATAAAACATACAGAAGTTTGACAGGCTCATACAACCGAGCGAAACGAAGTAAAGATTTAACAGTTCCGAAAAGAGTTCCCGGAAGTTTTTCAACTAGGTCTCGGGAAATTGACGAAAGGCGAATTAACATTAACGTTGACGAAAGCGGCATGTCCTAAATTCGTGCAGCCCACAAAAATGCCCTGGAGCCTCCGCGATAAAGTAGAAAAGGAATGAGAGCTATTGAAAAAACTTGAAATCATCTCAGCGGTCGAATTCGCTAATTGGGGTACCTCGTTGTTTCCAGTTTTGAAAAATAAGGGCGCAATTCGATTATGCGGAGATTATAAAGTCACGCTCAATAAATATCTCGAAATCGATCGGTACCCTCTCCCGCGAGTAAAAGAGGTGCTAGACACTTTACGTGGAGGAGAAATCTTTACAAAATTAGATTTATCCGAAGCCTATCAACAGTTGCCGCTGTCTAAAGACTCACAAAAATTAGTAGTGATAACCACGCATGTGGGGTTGTTCAAGTATCATAGACTACCATACGGCGTGGCGACCAGGCCCGGGTCATTTCAAAGAGTCGTGACTACGTTGTTGCTGAGGGTTCCGGGCACAATCGTGTTTATCGATGACATCATTATAACAGCGTCGGAGTTTACGGTACATTTGAACAGAGTAAATGAAGTGTTGAGGCGATTAGACGGAGCAGGATTGAGATTGAAATTCGAAAAGTGCTCATTCTTAGAAGAAGAAGTGTGTTATTTAGGATTTCAAATAAATAAGAAAGGTATTCAACCTCTCGCCGAAAAAATCAAAAGCGTCAAGGACGCGCCGCGGCCGAACGACGTGTCGCAATTGCGAAGCTTCTTAGGATCAATAAACTATTACGGGAGATTCATAGAAAACTAGGGCATAAAAACTACGGCCTCTTTTCGCGTCTCTGGAAAAATATAATTTTAACTGGACAAAAGAGTGCGATGTAGCATTTGAAAGTATAAAACAGGAATCGACCTCAAAAAAAATCTTTGTCCATTTTGATCCGAAGAAGCAAACAATCCTCACTTGCGACGCATCATCATATAGCATTAGTGCAGTACTGGCGCATCGAATAGGAGACATCGACCACTCGATTTGTTTTGCCAGCCGCATTCTCACGGCCGTGGAGCGAAATTATACACACCTCGATAAAGAGGGACTCGCGATAATATTCGGAGTACGTAAATATTATGAATATCTGTACGGATGTAAATTCATATTGCAAACCCACTCGGCGGCACTGACCCGAATTTTCGACCCAGAAAAATCTATTCCAGAAATTGCGGCAGCAAGATTACAGCGGTAGTCATTATTTCTAGCACCATTTCACTACAAAATACAGCACATTCGTGGATCCAAAAATTACGCCGACTGGCTGAGCAGGTTGCCGCTGAAGGACACGAACGACAAGGCGGAAGATTTTTCAATTTTACAACACTCGATGTACACGAATTTGAATGTAATAAAAGATTATGATTTCGCAACGCTAGACTGGAAAGCGGTACAAAGATATACTCGGGAAGACGAAGTCCTCAATAAAGTTGTCCGCTATTGTGTAGACGGCTGGGGAGAAAAACAAGCAGCAGATGACCCGATAAAGTCATTGTGGAACAAACGAGAAATGCTTACGGTGGATAGGAATTGTGTCCTCTGGGGTCACAGAGTAGTTATTCTAGAAAAACTGAGGAAACTTGTATTAAAAGAGCTGCATCACAGCCACTTCAGCGTAACAAAAATGAAATCAATTGCGAGATCTTTTGTGTGGTGGCCGAGGATTGATAAAGAAATAGAGCTTATCACTCAGACATGCTTACCGTGCCTCGAGGCGCGAAAATCACCGCCAAAAACTGCATTAACACCGTGGGTCTGGCCCACGACTCCGTGGCACTGAATCCACGTGAATTTTCTGGGTCCATTTTTTGGTAAAATAGTTTTTATCATAATCGACAGCCACTCGAAGTGGCCGGAAGCAATTATAATGCCGCTGATGAGCAAAGTAAATACAATTCGAGCATTCAGGGACGTATTCGCGAGGCACGGATACCCAGCTCACTTGGTCACAGACAATTACTGTACATTCGTGGGAAAGGAGTTTCAAGAATTTGTAAAACAAAAAGGTATAAGACACAGCACTACACCCGCGTATTGCCCTGCGACCAATGGAGCTGTGACAAATTTCGTGGATACATTTAAGCGGAAACTAACGTGCATTATTGAAGATGCAATATCGTTCGAAAATGCGGTGATACATTTTTTATTCGACTACCGAAGTACCCCGCATGCCGCCACACAAAAAAAGCTCGCCAGGTTAGCTTTGGGACGAGAATTAAGAACCCGATTCTTACTACTCCGCCCGATCCCGGAAGGCAAGAAAGTTTTAAATCATCAGTATCGTCAGATTGGAAACTATCCGGGAAATAAGCGGGCGTTTTTCAAAGTACAAGATTCGGTGATTAGAAAAAAATATAGCCAGCGGGGAAAAGAATCATGGGTACCGGGGATCGTGAAAAAAGTCTTAGTACCCGGCGTTACGTACATGATCAAAGTAGATTATCTGAAGCCGTGAAAGAGACAGGCAAATCAGTTAATCAAGTTCAATAAACAGGTATTAGAGAACACACGTGAAACGGGATTCCGAACCCCGAAGTCGAACGAACCACTACGACAACGTCTACGCCGATCGGAGCGGCTACAAAATAAGAAGGAGGAGGTGTGATATCGCTGACCATAGGAGTGTTACGTCAAAAATGGGAGTTTTTGCAAAGTATTAATAATTTTCGACGTATGACGTGCTGAATTTGATCGAGACTCTCTAGTCGTGGAAATTAATTTCGGTACTACTCCTGGAAACAATCTCAAACACGTCTGCTTCTGTTTTTGAATCTGACCTTTCGGAAAATTACTCGGAAAATAGGCTTCGAATCTCTGTTTCAATTCTTAGTTGCGTTAATTTATATTGATTCTTCGGATCTTTCGCTACGAAACAATTTACTGTTGACTTTACCACGTGGATCTTGGTCATTACTTTTATTGTATGACGGGGTGATTAGGGGAAGATCGATCGGCTTTAATTTGTAAATAATTACAGGGTGTTTAATGATTTCAGTGGGAACAATTTTACGTTTTGGAATCTCTCTCACTACCTCTGTTTCTGCGGGCAATGTTTGTACTCCGTGATAATTTGATTTATATCTTTGAACAGGATTTAACTTCTTTGGCCACGGATTTGAATATATCGCGTTGAGTTTACGTAATTGATACCTTCGTCTGGCTCTGCGTGTTCTTTTCTTTTTGCACGGTACTGGGAGATTTTCTCTCATGGAATGTAAGGGAAGAGTATCCAGGGTGAATTTCCAGTAAGCGTGCAACCTGACGCAATTCTTGTCCCAACCAGATTTTTCGCCCAGGAAGAAGTACGAATATTTGGTGAGCGTGCAACCTGACGCAACTCTTGTCCCAACCAAATTTCGTACGAGGAGAGGTAAACGAATACTCGGTGAGTGTGCAACCTGACGCAACTCTTGTCCCAACCAAGCTTCGCACGGGGGGGAGGACTACGAAAACTTGGTGAGCGTGCAACCTGACACAACTGTAGTTCTAACCGGGTTTCCGCACGGGGGGACATAAAGTAAAGAACACGAATCCTTGGATGAAGACGTAGATTTGCACAACCGTACTTACTCTTGGAATCAAGTGAGTTAAACTAGTAGTAGAGAGAGAGAAGGGTTCTTACTTTCAATTTAATCGTTGAGGCAAAGAAAATTCTTTGGATTCAACTTGTCTAATTGTTTAAAATTTAAATAGAATTCCGAAAGAAAAACTCAATTAACTTCGTTCCGTGGGTTTCGATGAATCACTGGTTCGCGAATCTAAGGATTCGTTAAACGGTCAACCTACTATTCACTGGTTTATTCTTTTCGCGATCATTCGCACTTAATCGATCGTAAGGACGAATAGGTAGCAACGAATATTAGATAAAGCGTTTGCATTAATAAAATAAACGAAGGGGAAAACGAGACGCGAAACTTTTATCAATATTCACAAATAAAATTTTCTTGATTCACGTTATTTAACAACATTAATTAAATATCGAACTTGAAAGAATTATGCTACCAACGCCGTGAGGATAATCGATGGTTCGGATTCACTTGATTAATATTGAGCTTTTTTCCAATAAACGACTAAGTGGTTTATTCCAATTAATGAATTTCCGTCCGAATTGATGATGTTCACTGAATTTATAATTTCCCAGAAATAAAACGTTTTCCACAATCACGAAAATGATTTTATAATTAAATAGAATTTCATTTACCAAATGTTCTCCTGATGGAAAAGGTGATACCATTGGTAGCCGTGGTGAGGAACCGAACGTGAAGCGATAAAGAAATCGGCGAGTGATCAAGAAGCGTGGCAGGTGGATGACGAAATCGAAGAAAATGTTGATGCGCAGTTTTTATTTTTTCAAGATCCAATTTTATTTAAAAATTATTAAAAGAATAAAAGAATGGTTTGCACAATAAGATCAGTTTCAAATTCTGCGATTTATTTAACAATGAGCGCGATTTGTACTTTTTCCAACAATTCGTGGATTGCATTCGTTAAAGTAAAATAAATGAAAATTATTAAACAGAAAATAATAACTAGACAAAGTAATATGAAGTAGAATAAAACGAGATCCGAAGTCTTTTCCGACATTCGAAGAGTCGATTTGAAAATTCAAGAATAAAATAAAAAGTCAATTTTATTTTGATTCAGAAACTCAAGACTTGAAATTCCAAAGAGAAAAAAAACCAACTTCCTTCAAAAAATCGAGTGAAAAATTCTAAGTCCAAAAGCGAATTGTTTCGGAAAAATCCCGAACCAAGAACATTTTTGTCGAAAATTTCACAAATTCAACTCGAGAATGGTTTCGGTGAGGACGATGAGTTTAGAAGTTTCCAGGTCGGAAAAAATCGAAGAAATCCCCCGAGAGCGCTTTTTCCGCGCTTTATATACCCAGCGATCGACGCCAGCCCGATCGATTTGGTGAGGATGGTGTGAGAAAGATAGAAGATGCATTTTCCGTCATGAAATCTATTCCCCGCTTTCGCGAGTTTCCCTTAGAAATTGGGGCGTGGTGAGGGCGCTGACGTAGATCACTGAGTGGGTCTTATGCGTATCCCTGTCAGTATCCCTAAACACATATACAGGCATATACATGTGCTCCACGCTTTTTACATTCTTAGTTCGTGGACAATGTTTATTCCTTATAAGTAACAATAATTGTAACATTATGAATATTTTTACGCGCTTATTCTATCATCGATAAAGTCTCTTTTCCTTTGTAGTTAATATTTTGTGCGGTTTGTTAAATTGGTTGTTCTTTCTTTCCGTTCTATTGTTTGTTAACTATTTTTAATTATGCCATTATTTATTTCGAAATAAAAATGTATGGAATAATCAGTCTTAAATGAATTAGAAATCTTTTCATGCGGTAATTTCGCGTTCTAAAATTACAATTCAATTATTATAAATAATTTGTTAGACGAATAATGATTTTTAAAGTGTCAATGTTCAAACATTCTTGAAAAAATTGAATCTGAGTCTGAAACATCGTTTTTCCTTGGTTTTTTATATTGCAATTTTTTTTAGGGTGTGGTCGCACAGGCCCTTTCGTATGAGTCGACTAGGAAAGAGGGGAAGGTGGATGACTACGGCGCATGACTAAAGAAATCTCAAGTCCCCTTCGTGCCCTCTTTTCCTCCGAGAAAGAGACTGGGGAAATATTAGGGTGGGTGAAAAAGGAGGGTGGCTGGGATGAGGGGTTGAAGTGGGGAGGCATCCAAGCGATTTCCGGGTAGCGGCTGGAGCCAAGTCTCTCGTTTCGCCGCGCAAGCCCCGTGAAACGTCGAAAGAGGGGTGGGGGCTCTATGTAACTGGGTCTTGCCTCTGAGCATTTGGCTTCTTTCTTTCCTTTAGATTTTAACACAGGAAAATATTATTTCGAGTTTCTGAATTATTTTCATTCAACAATATGAGTCTTAACTTGTTTCGCTTTGGGTTTGATTATTGGATTCAACAGTAAATTATTTATCGGATGAGTTCATAATTCTGAGTACAGTACAAGATTTCGTTTTGCAATTATAGCTTTTCATTGATTAGTTCCTCGAGATATGGTTTATATTCGTTTGACGATTTTCGATTTGAAGGAAATAATTAATGAATAGGTAGATTGTATTTAAATGCTTATTGTATTTGAATCCGTCTAACTCATTATTTAATTTGGATCTCGTTCTCAATTCTATTTTTATTATCTATTTCTATTAAAAGAGATATAAATATATTTTCAACCATTTCATTTGTTTATCTTATTATCAATTTATTATTTATTCATTATTTATTCAATTATTGTTCTATTTCATTATTTATTGAATTATTGTTCTATTTCATTGTTCATTTTAATTATTGTTCAATTTCATTTGTCCATTTTGCTACTCAGCCTTACTGCGAATTTATCCTGAAAGTTGGTTATCTAATTAAATTGATTATTTATTTCCAAATTCTGTATTACAATGAGATTGGAGAATTCATCGTTATTTAGAGCCATTCCGTTCGTTCTTGTTCTAAGTTTATTGTAGGTATATGTATATACGCGTATATATTGAAACGTTTTTAGCCTTTGTAAGGTTAAAAGAAAAGGAGGAGGGGATTTTCGTGTGCTGGACCCGCGATAATTGGAGTAGGATTTTTCTTTTGTTCGGAGTGGCCTCAGAATTTATACCCTTATATGAGGTTTAGCGAGAAACCTCGCGTTTTTATGTTCATCACTTGGCCAGGACAAGGAATGATGTTTTATTGGGGTGGGTTTTCTTTATTTAATCTTTTATTCGTATTCCCTGATTTTGTTTTGACTAAGTGATATTTCGGTGATTCATCGGAGTTGTGACCGTTGGTGGTTTTGCTGAAATGTAATAAGTTCTTTTTAGAGATTTTGTTTGTACTGTATTTGACGGGCGCAATACCGTGATCTACTTGTACGGGGAATTTTAGTGGAATTTGCACTGTACGAGACGGGCGCGATGCCGTGATATACGTGCTGTAGGAAGGTTGCGAGAATTCGTACTATATTAGATGGACGCTATGCCGTGATATATTCGTACAGGGAATATATGAGAGATCGTACTGTATGAGACGGACGCAATGCCGGTATATACTGTACTTAGGAGTTGGTGAGGAATTGTACGGTATTAGACGGACGCTATGCCGTGATATACTGTACTGGGAGGTATTGTGGGTGGTGAGTGGGCTCTCCAGGATTTGCAATAGGCAGGCGCAATGCTGCGATTTGCAAGGGATTTTGTGAGTGGGCTCTCCAGGACTTGCAATAGGCAGGCGCAATGCTGCGATTTGCAAGGGATTTTGTGAGTGGGCTCTCCAGGGATTACTAGAGACAGTGCGATACTGTGGCTAGTTTGATCGGGATCGTGTGGATCGCGTGAAAGTGGAAAGTGAAAAGGTACTCTCGCGCTCCGGAGAGCGGCTTTTATAGGCCTGTTTGCGCTCCCCCACGCCGTCGCCGTTGTGGTGGGGCGTCTCTCCTCGTCACGTGATGTCGTTTGTGGTAGGGAACGTCAAGGTGGGGTCGTCCCGTTACATCGCCCTCCCAAAGAATAGTTACATTAATTTATTTAAACAGAACTTTTCTTTTTATTGATTTTTTTTTTCCTGCCAGACTATTGTCTATCGCAGCTAAGATATTTTGGATTTCTGGGTCGATTGATGCTCCTGGGAGTTCATGGCTCGGTGGTCGTCGAGTCCCGGTCTGAACCTTTGTCCTAGAATATTTTCGTGACGTTACTTCAATCATGGTTCGGTCCTCGGGCTCCTTCCTCTTAATGGCCTCTCGTTGGTCCGGTATTTTAATTTTTCTCGATCCCTGGATCTTAACGTCCTTCCGGATTTTCGGTTTCCCAGGTAAATATTTGAGCTCTTCACGGAGGGTTTTTCCCTCGGGCTCCTCATCGACGATGCGTCTGACCTATGTGATATTCAGATTACCTTGATGCTTGTTGTGCACGTTTGAGGATTTTCTCACCGTTTCGTCAATTTTGATATATACGAAATATCCTGGGTCGGTCTGCGTCTGTTTCGATTTTACGATCCTTGTCTTTTTTTGCCGTAAGTGATCGCGTCTCGCTTTGGATTTGTACGGTCGGGCAAGGATCTCTGCGATACCCACGTCATATTCCTCGTGGTCCCATTCCCACACTTGGGTCTCGCAATCTTTTCTCTCCATGGTGCTGCTTGTTGGAATTCTCGATTGATACTGGTAATGATCCTTGCTCTTCGATTAAGCTTGACTTATTTGCTGGATTTCTTATATTCTGGTAATTCCTCATGTCGATTATTGTGCCTCTGTGCCTGTTTTTGCGCGTGAACCGGTTTCTATTGTTTCAGTAAGCTTCTTCAATCGGCGCTTGCTGTACTCTACCAGCTTCTCTCTCTCTCTTTCTCTCTTCTGTATTGTCGTGCTTATCGCTTAATTCTCCCCTCTTCTTCCTTTCGGAGATTTCGTCTTTCCTTGTTATCATTATCCTTTCTGTAAGCTATATGTCTTCTATGTAGAATGGTCGTAGGTCGCTCGCGTGGAACATGCCTCTTTCGATGCCCCCTTCTATCGTTTTGAGTATATAGGAGGTGTTATTTATTTTTCGCTTTATTTGATAGGGGCCTTCGTAGAGTGGCATAAATTTTGAGATTTGTTTTGCCGCTGGATTTGAGACGTTCAACGCTTTGGCTAGGACTTTGTCCTTTTCATTAAATTCTGTTATTTTATGCTTGTCGTTGAACTTTTCGGCCGCTTGGCGTCTTATGCGCTCCATATTGGTGCATGCCTGAGCGATTAATTGCTCCATTGGTGGACTTGGGACTTCTCTCTTGTTAAGAATATTCCGCCATGGTCTCTCTGGGGCCTTTTTCAACTGTAGCTCTGCTGGTATGCAGCCCGTCGTGTCCTGATGTGTCTCGTTAATACAGCCTTCTATTGTGTCTAACCACTGGGTCCATCTTGCATGATTTTGAGGTAAAAACGTGCGAAAAAATCGTGAGAGCTCGCGATTAGTTCTCTCTACCGGATTCGCTTGTGGATGTCTTATTGATGTTAATATTCTTTTAATTCCTTGTTCTGTTAGTGCCCTGTTCCACCGGTCTGAGGTGAACTGTGTTCCTTGGTCTGACAAGATGGCCTTTGGTTTGCCATATTTTGGTATGTAATCGGTTAACAGACATTTGAGTGTCGCTTCTGTGTTCGCTTTTCTTAATGGGTAAAGTTTGATAAATTTTGAGAAAACGTCAATAATCACTAGAAGGTACTTTTTGCCATATCTTGCAGTTGGGAGCGGTCCATAGTAATCGAGTGAGACAAGTTGTCCTGGTCGAACCGGCAGGATGCTTTGCATTTCTGCGAATGTGCCGGGAGTGTATATCTTGTTCTTCTGACATGAGATACAAGTCGTAAGTTGTTGGCGACACCATTTGTACATTTTTGGACAGTAAAAGTCCTCTCGTAAGAGCAAGTAACATTTTTTTGCTCCCACGTGACCGTAGAGTTCGTGACACTCCTGAATAAGGTTTTTGATCCTTGATGCTGGTACCACGGCTTTTTCCTGACCTCGAATTTTTCTGTATAGGATTCCTTTGTCTAAATTATATTCGTGATTGGTCTGTCCTTGCCTGCATTCGTTGTATATTTCTTGGGTCTCTGGGTCTTCTCTTTGTAGTTCCCCTAAATTCGCGAGAAGAGCCGATGTTTCCTCCGATATCTCGCGGGCCAGCTGGGCTATCATTATTTCTTTCTCCTTCGTATGAGTTGTGCCCGTTGGGCGGCTGAGTACATCGGCCACCACATTGTTCTTACCTTTGCAATGCTCAATTTCCAAGTCATAGTCCTGGATGGCTAATGACCATCGGGTTATTCTTGCATGGGCCAGTTTGCATTGCCGTAAGAACGTCAGGGCTGCATGATCCGTGATTACATAGACCTTGGATCCTCGCAGATATGACCGAAACTTCTGTAGCGACCATACTATGGCTAATAACTCTTTTTCTGTAGTAAAATAGCCTATTTCGGCTCCTTTAAGGGTGCGGCTTGCAAATTGCAAGACTTCGTGTTCGTCTTTTTAATTCTTTTGAAATAATACGGCGCCTAATGCATATTCGCTTGCGTCGGTTTGTAAGTAAAATGGCTTAGTTTTATCTGGGTAACGTAAGATCACGGAGTTACAGAATTTTGTTTTTGTGTTGTTAAATGCTGCTTTTTCCTTCTCCCCCCATATCCATTGTTTATCTTTCCGCATCAGTTTAAGTAGTGGTACTATTGCCTCGCTATGTTCGTTCGTAAATTTGCTGTAATAGTTAATTAATCCAAGGAATCCTCTTAGTTGTTTCAGGTTTTTAGGGTCTGGAAATCCTTTGATGGCCTCTATTTTGTCGGGATCCGGTTTGATGCCTTCAGGAGTTAAGATATGTCCGAGAAATCTAACCTCCTGTTGACAGAACATGGATTTTTCGAGATTTACGGTTAGTCCATTGTCTTCAAATCTCGTGAAGATCTCGTCGAGGTGCTTAAGGTGCTCTTCGAATGTTTCCGAGGTACATAAAAGATCGTCGACAAAGTTTATTACGTTGGCAAGTCCTTTTAAGATTGTTCCGAGACCTCTGACTAGACTGGCGGTGCTGGTTCGTAGGCCGAATGGGGTTACTCGGAATTCATAGCTTTTACCACGATGCGAAAACGCTGTGTATTTGCGTGAGTCAGGTTTGAGCGGTATCTGCCAAAAGCTTGCTCGAAGGTCCAATGAGGTGAGATATTTCATGCTGGTGAATTGTTGAAACAGGACTTCGGTGGTCTCCATTTTTTCGTTGTCTGGTAGTAGAATCTCGTTGATGCGACGTGCGTCCAGGCATAGTCTTACCGTTCTGTCCTTTTTTATGACTACCACGAGGGGGCTACAGTATGGACTTTTCGAGGGTTGTATTACTCCCTGTGCCAACATCTTTTCTATCTCGTTGTTGACCTCTTCTCGGTATGCGATGGGAATCGGATATGCCTTCGTTTGGAATATTTTGTGTGGAATTACACACAGCTCGTGTTCATAGGTTTTTAATAACCCGGGTACTTTTCTGAATACCCTGCGGTGTTGTGTGATGAGCTTTCTTAGTTCTCTCCGTTGTTCCTCTGTTATGTTTTCCGTTTTGGAAATTTTTTCGGTTATTTCTTCTTGAGTTATCGCCTCGTTTGGAAGAGTTAATGCTCTTATGCTTATTGTCGTGTCTTCTGCCGTTTTGCCTGGCTGGTTTATGAAGCTTACTGTGTGTTCTTCCTCTGTGTTGCTCGATGGCGTGAACGTAATTTCGTAATTATCCAGGTCAATCTGTGATTTTATTCTATGTAGCAGGTCCACTCCTAGGATGCAGTCGGATGATAATTTGGGCACGATTAGGATGGTCGTGGGCTCGTCATTCCCCTCTATTTGGATCGCTACGAGCATCTGCTTGGTGACTCTCGTTGCCCTCCCGGCCGTTAATGCTCCTTTTACCTTGACTCCCGTTAAAGGCAGTATTGGGCAGTTTTTCATCTGTTTTATGTGTGCTAGATACCATTGTTCGGCGATCGCGCTTACCTCGCTCCCTGTGTCGATCAAGGCGGTTAACCCTAGACCATTTATTGCCACTCGTAGTTCTGGGCATTTAATTTGTTGTATGTGTTTATCGACGTCTTCCTCGAGTAATGTACTTCTTGTGTCCTCGCCGTACCCGAGACTTACCACTCTTATTGAGTATTCTCCGGTGAGGGCACATTCTCGTTTTCCGGTTTTTCTCCCTTGATTTCGTCGTCGTTGTTTTCCTCCTCGAGTTCGATCGCCCGTATTCTGTGGGTATTTTCCCGATTTTTATACGTGTTTTCATTTTTTTGTTCTTTTCCTTGTGTGTTTTCCTTAGGTCTACTTGTTGGCCTGCCTTCGTTATTTTGGTTTCTCTCGGTTCTTCTTCGATTGCTGTTGGGGCTTCCGGCTTGGTCCACTCTTTCCAGCAGATCCAATAGCTCATTTACGGTTTTTATACCGCGGGTTATGATTGTGTTATGCAGTTCTTCGGAGAAGTGTCGGGATAATTGGCTGATGATGTGTTCGTCCGTTGGTCGAGGCGTCAGTTCTCGTGCTGTTCCGATCAAATGGATAGCGTATGCTAGTCTTTTTTGTTTCGATTCGGGATTGTGCCACCCAAGGCTCAGATTTTGGCGAACTTGATGCTGTACTTTATTGTTCCAGAACCTTTTTATGAAGTTTGATTTGAAATCGTCCCATGACTCGGTGTCTTCCTCCACTAGCGTCCACCAATCTTTTGCCAGGTTTGTCAGGCTTTGTTCGATGATGGTCCTTATGTCGTGGTTGGGTCCTAATGCTCTTTTATATCTTTCCATTTCGGCTAAAAAGCGCATTGGTCTTTCTGACGCGTATCCTTTGAATGTTGGGGTTATGAGTTTTGGCGCTCCCCAATTTCTCTCCTGAGTTGGCGGCCGATTTTCCAGGATTGCGGTGCTGCATCCGGCTGGTCGTGCCTGATGTATTGACTCACTCGCGTTTTCCTCTCTCTGAGCTCCTTGGCTTATTTCTGCCGTGGCCCAGCCACTGCTGCTTCGTGAACGCGTTGTTATTTCCTGGTGTATTGTTCTAATTGATTCTTCCAGACAATGTTGTATGTTTTCCAACCAGCGTGTGAAGGTGGCGTTTAGATTGGCCATGCGGCTGTCTATCATGA
Source organism: Alloplasta piceator (assembly GCA_946863875.1). NCBI lineage: Eukaryota > Metazoa > Arthropoda > Insecta > Hymenoptera > Ichneumonidae > Alloplasta > Alloplasta piceator. The sequence continues at coordinate 28,612,356 of OX333077.1, read as the reverse complement.
TCATGTCCGTCTCTCTTTGACTCCTTAGTTCCTCTAGTATCATTGTTAGAGAACCTTGTATCTTCTTTTCGTTTTAATTTTTATTTTGTGTGTCTGGTACGCCTCCTGCCACTCCTTCTTCGATTGGTGGTGGGCGTCCATCTCCTGTGTTGTCATATTCTCGTCGTCCTTCCTCGTTGGTTGTCATCACCGGAAATGTGACCGACGTTGAAAATGTGCTTGTATTTTTTGGGAGATTATTTTTATTTTCGTTTGTTTTTTTATGGTTCCCCATCTTGTTTTCCTACCCAGTCGAAATCGCAGGTCCCTGTTCGGGCGCCAATGAAACGTTTTTAGCCTTTGTAAGGTTAAAAGAAAAGGAGGAGGGGATTTTCGTGTGCTGGACCCGCGATAATTGGAGTAGGATTTTTCTTTTGTTCGGAGTGGCCTCAGAATTTATACCCTTATATGAGGTTTAGCGAGAAACCTCGGGTTTTTATGTTCATCACTTGGCCAGGACAAGGAATGATGTTTTATTGGGGTGGGTTTTCTTTATTTAATCTTTTATTCGTATTCCTTGATTTTGTTTTGACTAAGTGATATTTCGGTGATTCATCGGAGTTGTGACCGTTGGTGGTTTTGCTGAAATGTAATAAGTTCTTTTTAGAGATTTTGTTTGTACTGCATTTGACGGGCGCAATGCCGTGATCTACTTGTGGGGGGAATTTTAGTGGAATTTGCACTGTACGAGACCGGCGCGATGCCGTGATATACGTGCTGTAGGAAGGTTGCGAGAATTCGTACTATATTAGATGGACGCTATGCCGTGATATATTCGTACAGGGAATATATGAGAGATCGTACTATATGAGATGGACGCAATGCCGTGATATACTGTACTTAGGAGTTGGTGAGGAATTGTACGGTATTAGACGGACGCTATGCCGTGATATACTGTACTGGGAGGTATTGTGGGTGGTGAGTGGGCTCTTCAGGATTTGCAATAGGCAGGCGCAATGCTGCGATTTGCAAGGGATTTTGTGAGTGGGCTCTCCAGGACTTGCAATAGGCAGGCGCAATGCTGCGATTTGCAAGGGATTTTGTGAGTGGGCTCTCCAGGGATTACTAGAGACAGTGCGATACTGTGGCTAGTTTGATCGGGATCGTGTGGATCGCGTGAAAGTGGAAAGTGAAAAGGTACTCTCGCGCTCCGGAGAGCGGCTTTTATAGGCCTGTTTGCGCTCCCCCACGCCGTCGCCGTTGCGGTGGGGCGTCTCTCCTTGTCACGTGATGTCGTTTGTGGTAGGGAACGTCAAGGTGGGGTCGTCCCGTTACAATATATTGTAAGGGAATTCTCAATTTTACCAAAAGAAATAATTAAACACCAAAAGAAAAGAATTAAATAAATATTTTTCATTTGATGACAAAAATAGAAAAATCGAAATATTAATAATGATAATAAAAATTTTCGGGTGCCAGCTGGTTTGTCGGTCCAGCAACCGGTACAACGCAAAGGAAAAAAAAAGGTACAAAAATCAATCCAAGGTTGCTCGGCGCAAAATAACGTGAGACGCAGCGACTATACGCGCGTCTCGCGAGTCGACAAAGGAAATCGCGCGATAGGGGCAATAAGGGGAGGGGAGGAAAGGGAACAAGAAAAGGCAGGTACGTTAAATCGCAAGGGGGCTTCGCAAATCTTAAGTCTCTTGACTCAGGGCTAATACACGGTCCTTCGACGCTATGACCTCTTATTAATTACCGCGATACACAATTTGTCACTTGAAACTACGAAAGGAAATTCTCAAAAGAATGGAACAGTCCATTCGCAAAAAGGGGGTGGGGGGAAGAATCTATTACGCTACGACACCGCAAAATCTCGATACAATTTACACGGGGAAATATTCACTCTACTCACTCTTTTTCTCTCCAAATTTTCTCCTCGTCTCTATCTCGTCTTCTATTGAACAAGCGCTCTTTTCTTTTCGCCTCAAAATTACTTCTCTATGCTCTCTACTACGCAATAATAATTTTCGCAATAAAAAGCACGTGTGGCTTCGCTCGCACGCGGTCAGGGAATGAGGCCAAGATGGCCGCGATCTCGGTCGATGCTCGATCCATGGCGAAGCTCGTCTTCTTCGTTTATCTTGTCGGTGAGGGGGGGTGAAGGGAATGGAGGGGTCTCGTCGTTCTCGTTCGGTGCTGCCGCCTCGCGCCTTGAAGTCGAAGCTGCACGCTCGCCGGCAACTCTCTCTCTCTCTCTTTCTCGATGTTTCTCGTGGCTCGAGATTACAGCTGTCAACGCTGCTCGATGTCGTATTTCCAGATTTGTTTTCCCGAGGCTCAGTCGCCGTTTTGATCGGGACGTCACCCCGGAAAAATGTAATAGTGTGTCTCGATATCTCCGTAAAATTCGGGTATTAAATAGTGCTGTGTCTCGGTGGATCGATCTTCAATGAAGTCGATCGGCTCGATGTTGGAGAAAATACGCGCATAAGGTCACGGTGTCCTCTGCCGATACGACGGCGAAAATATTGCAGATTGCTCAATATTCGAGGACTTCTGCTCGTTGGTCGCTTCTTGAAGGGCGGTGGATTTCTGTGGTGATAATGAAATATTTTCGGGAATTTTTGGGAGGGATTTTGTTGGGAAATAGTAACAGTAATTCGGGAATTTTTTCAAGGATAATAGGACGAGTTTCGCGAGATCAATTCTAATTTTAATTTATCAACTAAATAATACAGTATTTCGCTTTTCTTTCAGGTTTCGTGGCAGATTCCGTGACCGCTGCGATATTATTTTATTTTTATTGGGACTTTTCGTCACAATATATATATATATACATATACATAAATCGGTTCGAGAAAAGAGAAAGGAGGATCATTCCCTTGTGTGAGCTTGTTTTCCGAGAGGGTGAATCCAGTGCCTCTCGTCCTTTCTACGACAGAGCAAAATACTTTTTGCCTTATTATTATTTTTTTTTCTAATGATAAGAGCATTTTGCAATCCAAGGATCTATCTCCTGGATCGATAGGCCGGTGGAGGGTACATCAGTTAGGAAGGCGACGTTAGAGTGTTTGACTTTATGGCTTTTGTAGGAATCTTTGTTCCTGGTTTTTCCTTTCATACTACCCGATTTTACCGATGGCCATTTTCTTGAGATTTTCAGTTGGTAATATGAATTTCTATTTTCTATTATCAAATTGAACGGAATACCATCGAAAACGACGAACTTTCCTCTCGCAAATCTTCAGATTTTTGATCATGTTTTTGGTGATGATTTCGTGTAACAATTAAATTTATGGACGTTACGTCAGGACGTAACACCTCCCCCCTTAAAACTTTCAAGAGAAATTTCCAATGCTCGTATATGATTTTTTCCTTTTTATATGAAATAGTTGATCATACATGAATATATGAATCTTAATTTTAGTGGTTTTCCCTTCATTTAGACTTATATGATTAAATCTTTTCATCGTCCAATAGATAATTTCTTTTCGTTATCCGGTGATTCTCGATTTTATCAGGTTTCTGATTTTGCGTGGTTAGCCCCTTTGTCTTTGTATCTCAATCAATTTCCGCTTTAGTTTGTGCGTATACGTAATCTCTCCTTTGTGTAACAATTTGGCGCGTGTCTTATTTGAATTAGATTGTATATAAAAAAAAATGATAACGATAGGTTGCCTGAAGATACGGTGATGTTGATATGGTGTTGTCTTCGATGTATTTCTTCACGAGCGGGTTGTTCTGACGTGTTTGGTCCCTCTCAAGATGTGGATGCGGATTGTTATCACGTATGATCAACCAAAATGGTCCGTTCACGAGTATGACTGAAGTTTTGCTTGTGTTAACTTCCCATGCCATTGCACACGCTTGGTTCTGCTTTTCTTGGGGGATACATAGGTTCGTTCTCCTAGGGACATCCATCGAAACGCAACGTCAGGCGAAGGGCACGCAAATGGTTTCCTATCATTTCTCCATGGTTGTATTGTCCTGCGGTATGGTGTTGGTATTCCCGTGTTGTCATCGATGTATTCCTCTATGAGCGGGTTGTTTTGACGTATTTGATCTTTTTCGAGGCGTGAATGATGATGTTCTTACGCGTAATTAGCCCCGAATGCTCCGTCCGCAGGTGAGACTGAGACTGTTAATAAGGACTGTGGTTGGATGTTGTGGATTCTGTACCTCCTTCTGGAATGTACGCCGGATAAATGGCACACGAATGGTTCCTTGATCGTTTCCTCTATGGCAGTTTAGTCCTGTTTGGCAAAAAAAAGGTGGATAAATGTCTGATTGAGTTCAATTGCGACCAAATGTTAACGTTCTTTTCTTTGAGTTATTATTCGAAGACAATGGCTCAAATTAAAATTATAGTGCTTATGGTCTTCTTTTTTTTGTTTTCCTATTATTTTCGCTGTAAGCGAAAAGTTTTAGGTTAATGTAAATATATTTGAAGGAAAACAAAATTGAAATCTTCTAGAAATTCATTTATATCACTCCCTTTTTCCGTTTTTTGTGTTTTTTTCCTAAAGGATTCTACCTTTTCCTTTTTTTCAAGAACAATGGGTGTATTATTATTATTACTTTCTTTCACCATACTTATTTATACTCCCTTTTGCTTCTGATGTTTGTATGGAGTTTTTTTTCATTTTTTTCTCTACTCATGGTCCATGTGTTCTGATGAGTCGACTTCCTGTTCCGAGATTGTTTAATACCTCTGGAGCAGAAATAGGTGCCGATAGATTTAACACATCGGGCGATAACATTTCTTCTCTGCGGCTGCATTGTGACATATTGATTTCTGTCGTAGAAGTAATCATACAGGCATATCCCAGTTTACCTTAAGAAAGAAGAAAATGTTAATTACACTTTTAATTTAATAATGACTTAAGTTGAGTGTTATGTAAATATTATTCACGACATAAAAATTTTCTTTTCCCCATTTTCTTTATACTAGTTTCTCTATCTATAATTTATATAACTATGCTTTTTGTGTGTGTTTTTTTTTCAAGCTTTTTGTGTGAATTTTCTTTTTTTCTCCAAAAAGCAACAATAGTATTTCTTTTTCTGTTATCCCGATATTTTCCTATAAAAGAGATTTTAACTCATGAGTTGGTAATAGGGATATGTGATTTGCGTAATCGATTGGGATGTTATATGCTGGTATTTTTCTTTATTCTTATCCTGATATTGCCATTGGTGAAAATTTCCGTTATTTCATGTGGCCCAGTGTATTAATCTGATAATTTTTCGGGTATCGGTCCTTTGAGCAAAAATACGGATTCGCCAACTTTGAATTGAATTCTTTATCATGTATTATCTTTGCCTTTTTTTTTGGTTTTGATCAAATTGTCGCAACCATTTTGTTGTATTTCGTGGATTTGAGTGATGAGTGTAATTAAATACCCGTCGTACGTGGCTATTTCGTCTGCATCGCCAATGGGTAGATTAGAGGGAATTCTAGCTATTTTCCCAAATACCATTTCATAAGGAGTTTGTTTGGTTCTTTCGTGTACGTTCGTATTGTAATTAAATATTGCTAATTCGATCCATTCGTCCCAATTGTGTTCTTTGCAAGTGTGATGTTTTAAATATTCGCCAAGTCCGCGATGGGATCTTTCTAATGATCCGTTAGATTGCGGATGGAATGCTGTAGTTCTTATTTTGCGAATTTTAAATAATTTTGCGATTTGCCTTAAGAAATCGTTCATGAAATTACTACCTTGATCGGTTAAAACGGCTTTCGGTGCTCCGAAATTGCAAATAAATCTTTTTACGAATGCTTCTGCAATTGTTACTGTTGTGGAATTTGGTACGGGAATCGCCATAGAGAATTTAGTTAATTGATCTTGTATAGTCAAAATATACTCGTTGTTTTCCTGAGTTTTCGTCGGTGGTCCAACAATGTCCATGGCAATTTTATCGAAAGCTGTAGCAGGAGTATCAGTAATCATCATTGGTTGTTTTGTTTTTACTCGGGCTAATTTTTTAATTGGCATTATGAGCAACGTTGTATATATTGTTGTACGTCTGATTTTTAATTTTTTCAGTGATAATTATGTTTAATTCGATTATACGTCTTACTTACTCCTCTATGTTCGCCTGTAGGTGAACTGTGCATTTCTTGGATAATTTCGTTTTGCAAATCTGGGAGTGGTTGGCGCACAAGCCCGTTACAAATGATTATTTTGAAGTTGTCTAATGCTAATATGTGCTCCAATTGATATAAAATTTCTTCCCACGGAATATTGCATTTATGTTGTGATTTTCAAATACTGATTGTTCCTAAATTCAATTTTTCAGTTAAATTTTTACAAGATGCTAATGTTTGTTTAATATTTTCAAGTAGTATCGTGGGACTTTCTTCATTATTTTCAGAAATGGGTGATGCTATACAAAATTTCGTTCCCCTTTTCATAGTCTGTGTTTGGTTCAGTTTGAGTTTTTTATTCGGTAGATAATTTTCATATAGTAAGGTTGCCCCGACATCTAGAGATTGACCCTCAACTGAGACGAAATAGGTTAAATTGTCTTTCCGAGTATGCAACAAATCTCGGGACTGCTCGATGTTAGAGCAAGTTGTGGCGTCATGCTCAGGCAAAGGGCCCAGGTGTTGGGTTGAGGGGAGGGCATTCGTCGCTCTCTGTATGCTCGGTCGCATATTCTTCGAGATCGTCTGGAGTATCCGTATCACTTCCCAAAGGTCTAATTCGTCGGCACCACAGCCTTTCCTTCTTCCCTTGCGTGGGGCCTATTGGACCCTCGTCGTCGCAGTCCCACCTTTCGTTGATGGAGCCATCTTTTTTTCGGCTCGTGGATGGACCATTTTTTTCGACTGGTTTTTCCTTGTCTCCATTAGCGCTTTTACCTGCGTTGTGCTTCGGATTTTTACGACTTCCTTTTTTGATCAACCTTCTTTTTGCCCTATTTTCATCATTGTCTACTGACCTGAATTTTTAAGTCGTTGCATTTTCTGTGTTACCCGTGAGAAAATTATCCGTGTGATTCTCGTAGGCTGGAGAATGTAAGTCTGCAAGGTTTTCTATTTCCAAAGAATTCTCGTCGTCATTTCTTATCTCAACGAGATGCCTTTCCGGAGGTGCATTTCCCAATTCATTTTCCTCTGTATTTCTTCTTTCGGAACGACCCACATGGTTTTCAATACTGGTTTCCGTCGAGATGCCGCGCCGTGGGAGCTCTATGTCTGGACCTTTGGAATAGGATGGTTGGCACTCACTCTCTTCAGGTGTATAAACGAGATAAAAATTTTCCAAATTCTCGTCTTTATGTTTTAAATTCTCTACTTCTTGCTCCTTAGAAGAATCGATTTCTCTATCATTTATTTCACTTGTTTCAATAATTTCTCCATATTCGCGATACCAGCTGTATTGCTCGTTATTTTCGAGTGGTATCAATTCACTTAATTCGTCGCTTTCCACCTCGTCTTCTTCGGATTCTTCTTCTAATAGTGTCAAAATATCTGCTTCTGTTAGCGCATGTTTGGGTTTTTCCTTTTTCCCAGTTTCTGGATTTGCTCGTATTATCATTATCTCATCGGAAATAATCGAATCTTCCACCGGATTTCTTGATAAGGCGTCGGCGTTAACGTTGGTTTTACCCGCCTCGTATACTACGTCATATTCATACTCGGTGAGCTTCAACCGCCATCTTAGAACTCTTGCATTGCCGTCCGTGGCTCGTTGAAACCACATCAGGGGTTTATGATCGGTTACTATAGTGAAGCGTCGCCCGTACAGATAGGGGCGGTAATGTAGTACGCAGTATACTATAGCCAAGGCCTCTTTTTCATGAGTCATATTTTTTCTCCGCTTTATTCAGAGCTCTTGATGCATTAGCGCAAGGGTGGTCATGTTTAATTTCTCCCTGAGATAAAATGCCGCCAATCGCAAATCCCGATGCGTCGGTGGTTAGAATAAATGGTTTGGAAAAATCTGGATATTTAAGCACGGTGGCCGTACATAATTTGTTTTTTAGTATCTCGAACGCTTCTTGCTGTTCTGATTGCCAATTAAATTCCGTTTCTTTCCTAAGTAACAATGTTAAAAGTTTTGTGATTTTCGCGTAACCTTCGATAAATCTCCTGTAATAACCCGTAAGTCCCAAAAATTGTCGAATATTTTTAATATTTTCGAGTCTTGGATATTCTCTGACGGCTTCTAATTTCTTTGGATCGGGCTTAACTCTGTTTTTCCCTATTATATGCCCGAGATATGCTACTTCGTGTTTGAGAAATTCGCATTTATCGGGTTGTAATTTTAAATTTGCAGCTTCCAAACGTTTTATTAATTCTCTGTAAAGTTTACTATGATCTTCAAGATTTTTGGCATATATTACTATATCATCGAGATACACAAAAACACCTTTTCCCAGTATACCCCCGAGCGTAAGATCCATAGCACGTTGGAAGGTGGGGGGGAGCATTGCGTAGCCCGAAAGGCATTCTCACGAATTCGAAATGCCCTCGAGGTGTGGTAAATGCAGTTTTATGACGGTCCTCTGGACTGGCTTGTGTCTGATGGAAACCGGATGCTAGATCGAATACTACAAAATATTGTGCACCCCCTAATTGATCTAATATTTCGATTATATTGGGAATGGGATATGCATCTGCTATTGTTTTTTCATTCAGAGAACGATAGTTGAATACGACACGCCACCGTTTATTTCCCTTAGAATCGGCTTTTATAGGCACGACCCATACAGGGCAATTATAAGGGGACACGGATGGTATTATTATGCCATTGGTCAACATTTCTTCTATTTGTCGACCTATTTCCTCTTTTGTCACTTCGGGCCAACGGTAACCCCTGGTATTAATGGGTAAATCGTCGGTGATGGGTATCCTATGCTGTAAGACGGTCGTGCAGCTGAGCGATTCTCCAGGCAAATGATATAATCCTGTACTTTCTTTTAGAAGGGTTTTAATGATTTCTCTTTCTTCAAGATTTAAACTATCCGATCTTAGAACTTCTTTGACCTTATTGAGGCGTTCTTCAATGTGTGAATCCTTGATTAAATGACAATAGCTTTGGCGTGAAAAATTCGGTAAATCTCGTGAAATTTTATGCGTACTGAGACATTTTACCAACTCGTAATTTAATATCTCAAAAGATTTTTGTTTGTGAGGAATTTTTTTAGAAATTGAATTTGTCGGAGTATCTTGGGTGCATTTCTCCTCTAAGTTTTTTAGTTTAATAATTGCGTTTTTATCTGGTGAAAATTTTGATGAGGATTCTAGATTTGCTTTTTCTGGCTTGGATCCATTAATCAATTCAAGATTTGAATTGACATTCTCGATTCCAACGTTTACAACCACTGGTCGTGCACGACCGTGTGATTGCCCCGTGGGACCAAAATGATCAATATTTTCGATGAAATCTATTTTTTCCGTCTTTACATCTTCTTTAAACTCCGACATTTTATTTTCTGATACTTCTCTTGTATCACAAAAATCGGGGCTAAATGGTGCATCAATTAATACTGAACAATCCTCCGGAAATGAACCGCAAGGATTGTCAGCATAAAGTGTCTTTCGTGAACTTAAACGAGGGTGATCAGACCCAGTTTTTATTCTTTGTTTTTATTAAATATATTTTGGCCATTTATAGAATAATTAATTGAGTCGACTCGAAATTTAATCTTTGCCCCATCATCCGGATCTAGTTCCTCCGAAGAGCCTAAGTTTGCAGAAGCGTGACAAAGACTGACACCATGCACAGAGCTATCCCCGCAGGATCTATTTACTTTCAATGTGTTAGGCATCTTTCCAACGGAGCCTTTCCTGTCTCTCGCAGGTACAGCTACTCTCGTTGGCCCTACATCAGGATAGTTTTTTGCATTAATAAACTCTGAACAATTTTCTATCTAAGAAAGATTAGAAATTTTATCTTTGCAAATCTTTTCCCGTGCCTTTAAATAATAATGAACATTAAGTTTTCCTTTTTCTGGTTTTTTACTTAAATCTTTTTCCTTTTCTTCCTCTTTTTTCCTTCCTGTATTTTTACTCAAATTTACTTTATCTTTTTCCGTATTTTTACTCAAATTTACTTTATCTTTTTCCATATTTTTACTCAAATTTACTTTATCTTTCTCCGTATTTTTACACAAATTTACTTTATTTTGTTCCCTATTTTTACTGCAATCTTCCTTGTCTTTTTTATTCACTGTTTGATATGATTTTTCCACACAGCATGTTTCTTTTATTTCATCCAATTCTTTGATAAAATCTTCTTTTTCAATTAGATCCTTATCTGGCAAATCTATAGTCCGAAAATTTTCCTAGATCACGAATTCTTTTTCATTTTTTAATTCCAACACCTCCACATGCACCTGTACTAGGTGAGGGTTTATGTTTATAATATATATGTACGCTTTTCCATTGTCATGTCATAAAAATCCACTTTGTACTATTAGTCGTTCTCCAGCATCTGAAGGTGGTAAATATCCCTCTTTAATTCCCAAATTCTTTATTCGAATGAAACATAATTTAGTTGATTCTTTGGGAATCAAAATTGTTCCCGGTGAGGCAAACGAAATTTCAATTCCTTGCATTTCTAGTTGACGTTGTACAAAGTCAATTTTTACACGATTTCCGTCTAAACATTCTGATCCCAAAATTCCGTCTTCTTTTATGAGAAAATCGTTTGTTACTATATGGAAGGTGGTAAAACGTCCAAAAGCTTCTATTGTGATATAGCCGATTGTATAGATTGATAATCTGGTGATCCTATTTAATTGTAAAATTTCCTCTTGGTTTATTAATTCTGATTTGGTTATGCAACTTAATTTGAGCAACTTTGGTCCTGCTCCTGTATCGATCATGAGAGTGATTGAGTTTTTTAAATCACTCGGGCTCATCATCACCGTAGGAACAGAACGCTCTCTCTCTCTAATAGGATAGAGTATATTTCCATTGCTCTGAGTGCGAGCTTCTCCTCGCTATAGTTATAAAGCGTATCGGGTGCGCATTCTGAAGGGCCTCCTGCGATGCACCCTGTGGCGGGAGACCGCTTGCGTTTCCCTTCACGTCTTCAAATCTCCGTTCGTCATTTATTCTTATTTGGCACTCGCGGATAAAGTGCCCGGGGTTTTTGCAGTAAAAACATATGTTTTCCGGATTTTGTCTGTTACTCGTGTTTTCACTGCATTTTTTTGGAAGAGTTGCGAAATTTTGATTATAGGGTTGCAAAGAATTGTTTCTGAAATAAAAACATCCATCGGCTTCGTGTCCTTCCCCATTACAAATCTGGCAACTCATTTTTTGTGGTGTTCGATATTCAAATGTTTGAGGTACCTGCCCTGTATTGAATAATTTGGGAATTTGAGTACCTTTTTGCATCTGAGGGCAATTAAAAGCCATATGATTTGGCCCCTTACATAATTGACACGTGATATTTGTATTCCCCTGATCTTCTGTTAAGGGAGGCAAATATCGAAAACAACATTGAGCCGTATGGCCACGTTTATTGCGAAGCTGATAAACCGTAATTGTGCTTGCGAAAAAATTTGTTGGATTATCGTTAACTTGTTGAGTCTGTTTCTCAAAACATTTTTCTACGGTATGTCCGTTTTTTCCGCAAAACTGACATATAGGTGTATTTCCGCGTTCTCTTCGTCTTTCGAGATTTCCGTCATTACGAATTTTATTTAATTCGCAATTTCCTGCTACATGCCCAATTTTCCCGCAACTTTGGCAAATCGTTGTTCCACTATTTACAACATTTACTGATCTTTTATTCTCAGATTTCGAGTATCTATTCTCGGTGGGCTCTCCTTTGACTTTACGGAGTGCCGCTTGAGCGATTTATTGTTTCTCAATTTTAATAGCCTTTTGCACTGCTTCTTCAACGTCCTCCGTAAAACCCATTCTTTGTTTAATTTCCGGTTTAAATCCTTGTGAAAAACATGAGAGTACCCCTTCTTCGATGTTAGCTTTAAAAACGTCATCCGCGGCCATATCTTTTTCGGCCTCATAAGCGTCGATTATTTGAATCCCTAAATCACGTACTCGATTCGCATAAGCTATCACTGTTTCATCCGGTTTTTGATAAATCGTCCCTAATTCGCCCTGTAATTGATGCATATTTCGTGCCAGGGAATAAATCATTTTTAAAAACTCGTATAATTGTTTCATAGTTTCGAACGTTTGGAGGTGTATGGTTCGTCGGGGTTCTCTCTTAATTTTTACTCTAACTGCTTTTACGAGATATTTTTCGCTCTCTGGTTCAAGCATTCCGAGGGCTTCCTCGCAACCTTGAATGAACATGCCCAAAGAAATTTTGGTATTATCGTATTCTGGAACTACGGCAAGAGCGTCTTTTAGAGACACTAATTGATTGCTGCTTGCCATTTTTGAGATGTTTATTTCCTCAGGTTTTTGAATTTTTTGTCTAAAAAATTTCGGACTATTATTCCCGTTAGGTTTATCCTCTCTATCCTTGTCTTTGTCTCGATCGTTACCTCTGTCGCCTGAGCTTCGTATCCCCTCTTGTTCCCTGTTGAATTCCCTAACGTGACCGGTGTCGCGGCTCGCGCCTCTCTCAACAGATTCCTTACCGAAAACAGGATTTTTCGTATGGTACGATTCGGAATATTTTGTTATCAGGGGGCGTTGATTCTGCCCTTTTCCTATTTGTGCTGCTTGTAGGTAAGGATAGTGCAGGTGTTTTTTGTTTCTCGATAATCTTTACGGGGTCGATGATTTTCTTTCGCGAGAAAAGTTCGAGGAAATTCCACGGTTTGCGAGGCGCTAACGTTTTTTCTTCTCTACAGGAATAAAAAGTGAGTGACTGGTTTACAAGTGTATCCGTGGGAGTTTTCCAGAGTGTTGTTGCGGGAGAAATTTCGCGAAATCTCGGGGTTTTCAAAATCTATGTTAGACACTGTTTAGTTCTCAAAGGCGTTTGAAATATTCTTGAGTTTGTAACGGGGGAATTTTCCGATTCGTTGAATTCGATAATACTCTTTTCACACACGATGGGAAATCTTTCGCTGTTTCACAATAAGGTTCGGTCGAGATCACTGGCAAATCAGGCGTTTTTCCTGTTGGATTAGGAATTTTGTAATCACGTTGGAAAAGAGATCGCGACAGCTATGTTCGTTTATTTCAAAATTTAATAAGACGTCAGTATTAATTTCTTCCAATTCTTCCAATTCTTTAGATACTTCACTGGAGTTCTCAGAATGGAGGGAGATGTTACTAAAATCGTTTTCCTCTTGCTCAAGGGGAGTTTTATGAATGTCAGTTTCCGAAGACTCTTGTGGCTCTTTTGAACGCTCGTGAGATTCCTTTGACGTTGAAATTTTATCGAGTGAAGATTCGCTACCACTTTTTGACCTCTGTGAACTTGATTTTCGGGACCGCGATAAGTTTGATTCTGGGAGATCTTCTATATTGAGTACGGAAAGAGATTTCTATAATCCTGGGAGGCAAGGTCTTTCCGTTTGGTCAATTGTATTATCATCGTCTTCAGACGTCTTTCGTCTCTTACTGGGATTTTCAATCGGGTCTTCTGCTAATTTTCTTTTCCTCTCTTCTGGGTATTTATTGAGCACTAAATTCGCGACTGTTATCGCTGATCTTGCTAATGGCATTTGTAAAATTCCCAGATAAAATCCGTCAAACATCTACCGATAATGGTTATGTTTTTCCTTAACTTTACCTTAATTAGACCGTTATCATCAATTCGGACGAAAAATTGGTAAAATTATCGGCCTGAATATTTGTATTTGATAATTAATAATGGTTCTGGGTTGGGGGTAGACGATAGGTTGTCGAAATGCAGGGTTAACGAAATAATTCGTTGGAGGCGCGAAACGCGTATGCGGGGAAAAAAAATGGCGATGTCGTGGTCTGAAATCCGTTAAAATTCCGTCTCTGAATTCTTTCGCGGGTATGCACGGGCACCCGATTATTTGAAACTTTTACTTTTTTATTCAATTCACGCGATTTTTCTATTTTAAGTTGGTTATTAGAGTTTTTAAAGCTGGTAGCTGTTGCTTCGAATTTTTGTAATTGGACTTTGTTTTGCTCCTCACTTTTTACTTCTCTTTTAGATAGCAAATCCGTGGGGGAATCAGCTTTAGATATATTTTGTGACTGACGAGATTCTTTGCAAATTTCTATAATGTTCGTAACGAGGATCAAGAATATTGCTTCAACGATTTACCGAGTAATCTATTGAAAAATCGATAGAGTCAAGTTTGTAAGGGGGTTGAACTTCCAGGAGGGGAAGTTCATCAATTATATCACATACTTCTTTCCAAAATTCCTCCGTTGACATTTTAGACCTCCGATATAGACATTTTGTTCTTTTAAATACTTCATTTTATAGATTTTCTCTTTTTTTTTGAAAATAAGAGGCAGAAATTTCCTCGGTGAGTTTATTAATTTATTGACTTTATTGTTTGTATATGTATATTCCTTTTTTTTCTCAAACGACAAAATTTCAATAAAGTTCTACTGTATTTGAGTATTACGTTACGTAAAAAAAAATGTTCAAATTGGACTACGTCTTTTCCGTGACGCCGAGTACCTTCATTTCGAAAAAAAAACAAATTAATTTGATAAATTAGAACATTAAAAAAAAATTCCTTTCCATTCTTACTTCGATCGAGCGCGAATAATTTTTAAATACGGTTCAAATTATTTGAGGAAGGATAAAAAGTAACAAAAATGAAATGTCAAAAGTGGTTTAAATAAGGAGGAAACAAAAATTGAACTATTTATAATCACTACGGCGACGAAGAAAATCAACAATGACTGCTTATGATCACGGACAAGCCCCCAAAATTTGTTACGTAAAAAATGGAAGTTTCCGCGAACTATTAATAATTTTTGACGTATGACATGCTGAATTTGATCGAGACTCTCTAGTCGTGGAAATCAATTTCGGTACTACTCCTGGAATCAATCTCGAACACGTCTGCCCCTGTTTTTGAGTCTAACCTTTCGGAAAATTACTCGGGAAATAGGCTTGGAATCACTGTTTCAATTCTTAGTTGCGTTGATTTATATTGATTTTTCGGATCTTTCGTTACGATACAATTTACTGTTGACTTTACCACGTGGATCTTGGTCGTTACTTTTATTGAATGACGGGGTGATTGGGGGAAGATCGATTAACTTTAATTTGTAAATAATTACAGGGTGTTTAATGATTTCAGTGGAAACAACTTTAGGTTTTGAAATCTCCCTCACTACCTCTGTTTCTGCGGGCAATGTTTGTACTCCGTAATAATTTGATTTATATCTTTGAACAGGATTTAACCTCTTTGGCCACGGATTTGAATATATCGCGTCGAGTTTACGTAATTAATACCTTCGTCCGGCTCTGCGTGTTCTTTTCTTTTTGCGCGGTACTACGGGGTTGTCTCTCATGAAATGTAAGAGAAGAGTATCCAGGGTGAATTCCCGGTGAGCGTGCAACCTGGCGCAACTCTTGTCCCAACCAGATTTTTCGCCCAGGAAGAAGGAGCACGGATATTTGGTGCGCGTGCAACCTGACGCAACTCTTGTCCCAACTAAATTTCGTACGAGGAGAGGTAAACGAAAACTTGGTGAGCGTGCAACCTGACGCAACTCTAGTCCCAACCAAGTTTCCGCACGGGGGGAAATAAAGTAAAGAACACGAATCCTCGGATGAAGACGTAGATTTGCGAAACCGTACTTACTCTTGAGATCAAGTGAGTTAAACTAGTAGTAGAGAGAGAGAGGAGGGTTTTTACTTTGAATTTCATCGTTGGGGCAAAGAAAATTCTTTGGATTCAACTTGTCTAATTGTTAAAAATTTTAATGGAATTCCGAAAGAAAAACTCAATTAACTTCGTTCCGTGGGTTTCGATAAGTCACTGGTTCGCGAATCTAAGAATTCGTTAAACGGTTAACCCACTATTCACTGGTTTATTCTTTTCGCGATCATTCGCACTTAATCGATCGTAAGGACGAATGGGTAGCAACGAATATTAGATAGTGCGCTTACATCAATAAAATAAACGGAAGGGAAAACGAGACGCGGAACTTTGATCAACATTGACAAATAAAATTTTCTTGATCCACGTTATTTAACAACATTAATTAAATATCGAACTTGAAAGAATTATGCCGCCAACCCCGTGAGGATAATCGATGGTTAGGATTATGAAGTAATATGAAGTAGAATAAAACGAGATCCAAAGTCTTCTCCGACATTCAAAGAGTCGATTCGAAAATTCGAGAATAAAATGAAAAGTCAATTTTATTTCGTTTCAGGAACTCAAGACTTGAAATTCCAAACAGAAAAAAACCCGACTTCCTTCGAAAAATCGAATTGTTTCGGAAAAAACCCGAACCAAAAACGTTTTTATCGAAAATTTCACAAGTTCAACTCGAGAATGGTTTCGGTGAGGACGATGAGTTTAGAAGTTTCCAGGTCGGACAAAATCAAAGGAATCCCCCGAGAGCGCTTTTTCCGCGCTTCATATACCCAGCAATCCACGCCACCCCGATCGATTTGGTGGGGATGGTGTGAGAAAGATAGAAGATGCATTTTCCCTTATGAAATGTATTCCCCGCTTTCGCGAGCATCCCTTAGAAATTGGGGCGTAGTGAAGGCGCTAGCGTAGATCGCTAAGTGGGTCCTATGCGTGTGTCGGTATTCCTGAACACATATACAGGCATATGCATATGCCCCACGCTTTTTACATTCTTAGTTCGTAGACAATGTTAATTCCTTATAAGTAACAATAATTTTAACATTATGAATATTTTTACGCGCTTATTCTATCATTGATAAAGTCTCTTTTCCTTTGTAGTTAATATTTTGTGCGTTTTGTTGAATTGGTTGTTCTTTCTTTTCGTTCTATTGTTTGTTAACTATTTTTAATTAAGCCATTATTTATTTCGAAATAAAAATGTATGAAATAATCAGTCTTAAATTAATTAGATCTCTTTTCATGAGGTAATTTCGCGTGTTAAAATTACAATTCAATTATTATAAATAATTTGATAGACGATTGATGATTTTTAAAGTAACAATGTTAAAACATTCTTGAAAAAATTGAATCTGAGTCTGAAACATCGTTTTTCCTTGGTTTTTTATATTGCAATTTTTTTTAGGGTGTGGTCGTACAGGCCCTTCCGTATGAGTCGACTAGGAAAGAGGGGAAGGTGGATGACTACGGCGCATGACTAGAGAAGTCCCCTTCGTGCCCTCTTTTCCTCCGAGAAAGAGACAGGGGAAATATCAGGGTGGGTGAAAAAGGAGGGTGGCTGGGACGAGGGGCTGGAGTGGGGACGGATTCGAGCGATCTCTGGGTAGTGACTAGAGCCAAGTCTCTCGTTTCGCCGCGCAAGCCCCGTGGAACGTCGAAAGAGGGGTGGATGCCCTATGTACCTGGGTCTTGCCTCTGAGCGTTTGTCTTCTTTTTTTTCGTTAGATTTTAACACAGGAAAATATTATTCCGAGTTATTAAATTATTTCCATTCAACAATGTAAGTCTTAACTTGTTTCGCTTTGGGTTTGATTATTGGATTCAACATTAAATTATTTATCGAATGAGTTCATAATTCTGAGTACAGTGCAAGATTTCGTTTCGCATTTACAGATTTCCATTGATTAGTTCCTCGAGATATGGTGTATATTCGTTTGACGATTTTTGATTTGAAGGAAATAATTACTGAATAAGAAGATTGTATTTAAATGCTTATTGTATTTGAATCCCTCGAACTTATTATTTAATGTGGATCTCGTTCTTAATTCTATTTTCATTATCTATTTTTATTCAAAGAGATATAAATATATTTCTAAGCATTTCATTTGTTTATCTAATTATTAATTCATTATTTATTCATTATTTATTCAATTATTGATCTATTCTATTATTTATTGAATTATTCTTTTATTTCATTGTTTATTTTAATTATTGTTTAATTTCACCTGTCCATTTTGCTACTCAGCCTTATTGCGAATTTTTTCCGGAAAGTTGGTTATCTAATTAAATTAATTATTTATTTCCAAATTCTGTATTACCATGAGATTGGAGAATTCATCGTTATTTAGAGCCATTCCGTTCGTTCTTGTTCTGAGTTTATTGTAGGTATATGCATATACGCGTATATTTATGGGTCATTCCACCAATTCTTGACTAAAGTTGTGCCGAGGGGTCTGGATTCTGGGTAACAAAAATTTTTATTAAAAAGTACATAACAAAGAGAGCTCCCATGATTTTTTTCGATTTTTGTCGTCCAACTCTTTTGAAGATACAGCAGATCGAAAATTGCAAGATTTGCAATTATTGACTTTAGATATTAAAAATATCAATCCCTTGTAAAATTTCTGAAAATATATTAAATATAGGTTTGTGTGTAAAAGAAGCTCAGCTTTCTGAAAAAAATATTTTTAATTTTCTCCAGTATCAGGAAAACCCCGAAAAATGAGGTCAAAAAGTGAAATACGTTTTTTCGACCAATGTATCATTTTTAAGATTTTTAAAAATATTTTTTTTCGAAAAGCTGAGACTTTTTTATATGGGAAAGGTATGCTTCGATTTTGGGAATATTCAAAAATAAACCATAGCAAAATAATGTTGAAACTTTTGTGATGAATTGCCGATAAGTATTGTGCTGCCGTCACGGTCGATACACGAACTATCGAATCAGGTTTGAAAATTTCTATACATGGCATTATATTGAGCGATTATGTAGTGAATATATATGTTCAAAGTGTGAAGTGGGTGAGAAATAAAAATTATTATACAAAAGCGATATGACAAGGATCAAATCTTTATTTATTTGTAATCTTCTTGTTACTGTTGACAGAGAAACATTTCTTACAATAGCAGAACCATGATTCTCTGCATCAAGGATAATACAATGCATAGATTGCGTCTTTTTTACAGCCACAGCATTAGCAAATCTTGACTCTAGCTGTGCTACGCATACTTCGTATTTCTCATTTAAAATGAAAGTGAAATCAATATTTGTAATGACTCACGTGCCCAGTCATACAATGCCAAGACTGATAAAAGTTCTGCTATTGTAAGAAATGTTTCTCCATCAACAGCGACAAGAAGAGTACAAATAATAACGATTTGATCCTTGTCATATCACTTTTGTATAATCATTTTAATTTCTTACCCACTTCACACTTCAAACATATATATTCACTACATAATCGCTGAATATGATGCTATGAACAGAAATTTTCAAACTTGATTCGATAGTTCGTGTATCGACCGTGACGGCAGCACAATACTTATCGGCAATTCATCACAAAAGTTTGAACTTTATTTTGCTATGGTTTATTTTTGAATATTCCCAAAACCGAAACATACCTTTCCCATGTAAAAAAGTCTCAGCTTTTCGAAAAAAATATTTTAAAAAATATTAAAAATGATACCATGGTCGAAAAAGCACATTTTACTTTTTGACCTCATTTTTTGGGGTTTTCTTGATACTGGAGGAAATTGAAAATATTTTTTTCAAAAAGCCGAGCTTTTTCTACACCTAAACCAATATTTAATATATTTTTAGAAATTTTACAAGGGATTTATATTTTAAATATCTAAAGTCAATAATTGCAAATCTTGCAATTTTCGATCTGCTGTATCTTCAAAAGGGTTGGACGAAAAAAATTGAAAAAAATCATGGAAGCTCTCTTTGTTATGTACTTTCCAATAAAAATTTTTGTTATCCAGAATTCAGACCCCGCGGCACAACTTTAGTCAAGAATTGGTGGAATGACCCATATATATATGCAAATATATATATCGATTCAAGAAAAGAGAAGGGAGGATCGTTCCCTTATGTGAGCTCGTTTTCCTAAAGGGTGAATCCAGTGTCTCTTGTCGTTTCTACGACAGAGCGAAATACTTCTTTCTTTATTATTATTATTTTTTTCTAATGATAAGAGCATTTTCGAATCTAAGGATCAATCTCTTGGATCGATAGGCCGGTGGAGGGTCCATCAGTTAGGAAGGCGACTTTAGAGTGTTCGACTTCATGGCTCTTGGAGGAATCTTTGTTCCTGGTTTTTCCTTTCATACTACCCGATTTTACCGATGGCTATTTTCTTGAGATTTTCAGTTAGTTATATGAATTTCTATTTTCTATCATCAGATTGAACGGAATATTATTGAAAACGACGAACCTTCCTCTCGCAAATCTTCAGATTTTTAATCATGTTTTTGGTGATGATTTCGTTAAACAATCAAATTTATGGACGTTACGTCAGGACGTAACAGGAGATAAGTAGGTATTGTAACCAAGGTATACACACAATTAACACATGTTCCATTGTAAGTATTTAGGTGTGTGTATCGATAGCTAAACGCCAGTTGAGACTGGGCATTCGTCAAGGGCAGTCAATAGAACTCAAGAAATAAATATATATACATTCCCCAAGCGTTACCTTGTGTAATTATTCCACATGTCCAAGTGCAATTACGGAAGGTTCAAAACTGGAGTATAAATATCAAAATGCTTTACGAGCAATGTGTGTTAAAAAACGAAATACTTATAAGTGTTATGTGCGTGAAATGAATGTTTTATAAGCGTTTGAGTGCATAGAATCGAATACTTTATGAGTGTTATGTGCGTAAAAGTAAATGTATTATAATCGTTGGTATGCGTGAAAATAAATATTTTCCAAGCGTTGTGTGCGTTGAGACGGGATTCGTTTTTCTTAAACACAAAATCCCCTTCACCTACCACGGCCGTGGTCCATCGGCTGGTAGGGCTCATGGGCAAATTTTATAATTAATTCAATTGTCGGGCGCCAGACAGTTTTTAACTGACAAACACATTTCGGATACTTTGACAAATCTCCATCGTATAATTCATTAATAGAGCTGAGACAATATACAGGCGGGTCGCTGGAGGACCGGGTAAATTGCAGAAAAGTTAAAGAAGATGCCGGTAGACATACAAATTTATTGTCACTTACTTTATTAACTTCTAGTCAAACGGAAGACTCCCGGCCTTGACGATTGGCTCACAAATTTCCTTTTACATAGGCTTCAATAATACGGATATCTCGACAATATAATTATTCCGCTTGCACGAATTATCGTTGTCTTCGAGGTGATACGTTCGACGGGCGATATTTGACTCTTGACCGTGAGGTCCTCGTTCGACGACTAGCGTGTGAGGAGACCCCTTATTCGTTGTATTTCCCCTTCCAGACGAAGGAGAAGCAACGGCTTCGATTATTCGTCAAGACGAGTACCGGCTCACAGATGGAGACAGATCCTCTTGACTCGACTCGAATCTATATATGACTTTCTTTATGAGAGCCAACCTATGACTTCTCTCTTTGCGAGTTGTCCAGCAACTACCTAATTTTTCCTCTCCGACGAACGATTGCGAGCCTATTACGCGACGTTGACAGTTTTCGCTTGGTATCTATGATACGAGGTTGTCAGATTGATCAAGGATCGATCGCTCGGACATTGGTCGCGATCGATTCCAGATTTATTATATAACCCTGGACAAGTTCCATCTACACGAGTGTCGAGTGGTGACGTCGAGGAAATTTTCGTTTGAATTATTTTCCCGTCACAACCTCCTCCCTCGAACCTTGACGTCATCAGCGAGATGTTTGTACCATTCGTCAATGCCGTCGAGTCACCTGAAACTTGTATATCCACCCAAACACCTCCCTTGTCAAGTTTTGACAAAATTCAATGATCTGCAATTCCACAAAAGGTTCGGGAATGCCATTGGTGTGTAGGGCGAGTGGGTGTGACACTCACAAAACACATTTTGGAGCTAACGACGTAGAACATTTTATTGTACAGCTCCTTGTACTCTTGGTAGAAGTTTGCCGTGATTGACAAATTAAACTCTCTCTTTCACTCCCAAAGTTATAAAATATAAGGACATCAGTCTCAACACACTATCGTAATAAGCAAAAGAAAATGATTATTAAATCTAACGTAGTATATTAACGAGAGTATAATTTGTTTTGTCACATGATGTTTGACGATAAAGATAATTATTATAAAACACACAACATTGTTTGCCGGGTGAATAAACGCACTTCTGAACATTGAGTGGTCGTCGATATAAGGCAAACTAAGGAAAACAAAAATAAGTATTGAACGTGAAAATTTATATCTAGAATGGCACATAGCTGTCGAAATTTTGTTCGATGCGACGTTACTCCTTCTGATATTTTTTCGGGATGATGACGCGTACTTCTTCTCCCGAATTCAACTCTGGTCTCTTGATCATGATCTGAGCGAGGGTCTTGCTGGATCGTAGTCCGTAGATGGCATTGATAGCACATTGCCGCTCTTCTTCTGACAAAACTTGCGCGGTCTCAGCATCAGGGTTTGCCAGTTCGGTGGCCGAAGCTAGCGCGTTCTCGCGAATCATATATTGTCGAACTCGATTGGCTCGATCTGTTGGATTAGTGAAATCCGCTTTTGCCTTACGTTTAAGGACTTCGATGCCCTCATTGACGAGATACCGATGATCCTTCGGGATCAGTGATGTGGGCCAGGTGGCATCATTCAACCTGAGCCAGTTGACAATATCTCCGTATTTAACGTTGCAGTCCGGGCACTCTGGGCAATACAGGCTTATATCCCTTCCACATCCAATACACCGGTCCAAAGCGTATTCGTGTTCGATGCCGTGCGGGTAAATGCAATCCGCTGCGTCGAATCCGTCGGCTCCGCAAATTATACAAAATCCTGGCTGGTACGGAAGTTTGCAGTTCTTGAAATAATGTTCGGCCGATCGGCAATTGACGCATCCGTCTACGTACTGCTTTCCCACGTAACTAACGAAGGTTTGGGTGCCACGGTTAACTTTCGTCGATTCCCTCCGGCTGACCAGATATTCCGCTCTTTTGCTTATCAAGTCTTTTAATAATGTTTGACTGATAATTCGGCAGTCAGCGAAATAGAGGGGCTGATCTTTTCCTTTTGGGTTGGCAAGTTCGGCAAATTTGAGCTCTTCAAGGACCTGCTCGAAGGTGGGTGCTTTTCCCAGCGGCAGAGGTTTTACTGTTACCGATGGAGCGACGACGGCTCTGGGGTTGTCGGTGCTCTTCAACGGTTTTCCGTCTTTAATCGATACTGGATGTGGTTGTTGTCCCGTTGGTATGCGTTTCCGCAACACATTTTCAGCGTCGATTTATCGCTGTGAGACCCGCTGTGGCTATGTCAATCTCAGTTTTGGAGGATGCATTTTGCGAATCTCACGTAGCAGAAACTTCGCTTCTGACTCCGGTTGAGCAGTTTCTTCCGGAGAATCGTCAACGAAAGGAGTTGACGAACGTGGACCGTCATCGTTATACGTTGACAATGGAAATGACAGACGCTATCGAATTAGCAGGATCCAGAGATAATACTGATGCTTCGTCTTCTGGATCATCCACCAAGACATCGTCAAAGGTATCGTGTGGAGTCGGATCTCGTCTTGTCGCTTCCTCGACCTGCAAATTCTCCATTCGGATCAGCAGGGACTCTCGCAGCTCCTCAAGTTGCTCCTGCTCCTTGAGAAGGGCTTCCAGAGTGTCTACCATCGTTTTGTTATCGTTGAAGCGATAACTGTTGCTGTTGTGACAATTGTTATTGCTGCAACGACGGTTGTTGCTACGACGACTGTAGTTGCTGCGACGACTGTTGTTGCTGATCTCGATTTTGACAATCTGTACGTGAATGTCGAAGATTACGCAAACTACGTCTAGGAAATTTTAAGTCTGTGATATAATACTTCCCGACAATTTTATCCTGCTTATCGACTAATTCAGCAATCATTGGGCCCAATAGCCGTTTTACCACAGCTGGACCGATATAACGGTGAGCTAATTTAGCCGAGTATCCTTCAGATTTATTACTTAGTTTTTTATTCGGATAGTAAACTTCCATACCAGTTTTTAAAATAACTTGCTGGTCAACATTTGAATTAATTCTCGCAAGGCGCTTATCCGGTTGTAGTTTAAAATTTTTTTCAACCTTATGTCGAAGTTCGTTGAAATTCGGCAGCCTCCTCACCCAGCGTTCCACCAATTTATCTGTTATGACTGTTTCGTTATTGACCACGCGTTCGCGTGAACACACGTCGGCCTCATGCGCATAGTTTAAATAGAACGGGGAAACTCTACTGCCGGAATGTGGCACTGTATTGTATGCCAGTTGTAATTTCGACAAATTTTCATCCCATTCGTTTTTATTCTTTATCAACGCGGCTATCATAGGTTTTATTCTTCTGTTAACGCGCTCTACTGGATTCGACTGTGGGTGGGCTAACGGAGTTGTTAAATGTTCAACCCTATGTGCTGTCAAGAAAGCTTTGACATCCTTATTTATATATTCGGTTCCGTTATCGGTAATAATTGACTCTGGAATCGTTCCCCACTTGTCAAACACGAGGTTCAATATTTTCACGACAGTCTTACCGTTTTGTTGGCGGACTGGAAAAAGTTCGACAAATTTCGTATACAAGTCCAGGACGACGATAATATAAACGTTTCCCTTTTTAGATCGCGTGAGCAGTCCCACGGTATCTACTGACAGTTGTGCCCAAGGTTTGATTGAAGGTCTAGTTGTTAATGCACCTTTTATCGGATTGTGGTTAAATTTGACCTTAAGGCAAATTTCACAGTTTTCGACAAAAGATCTTACGTCTTGCGACATACCTGGCCCATAATACAGCCGTCGTATACGATCGTAAGTGTTTTCTCTACCTAAATGTCCGGCTTGGGGCGGCTCATGATTGTCCTTCAAGATTTGCAGAACCTCACTTGACCTGACGACTCTCTTCCACGGGTGCTCGTCGTCGATTAACATAACGATAATAGAGCTCATCATTCTCGACTTTCCACTCGGGAAATCTATGTGTATACTTGACAACTAACTCAAGCTTAGTCTCATACCAATCTTGGTCGCATATCGTGGTTAATTGAACTCTTTCTTTAGCAGTTTGTTCGATAAGATTTTCCCATTCCAATGGGTCGACATCTATATCGTGCATCCGTGAGAGTGCATCCGGAGCCTCATTCATGGTACCTCGTCTGTACTCGACTGTCATGTTATGTTGCAGTAAATAAATTGCCCACCTGGCTAATCTTCCTACAGGGTTTTTTATTCCGTGCAACCATTGTAGAGCTAAGTGGTCAGTGACAACCTTAAACGGCATCCCTTCAAGATAACACCTAAGCTTTTGAACTGCCCACACGACTGCTAGACATTCTTTTTCTGTCGTTGTATAATGCAATTCTGCGCCCCTTAATAGTCGACTCAAAACTTCTATCAAGTTTTCTCCAATTTTGTCACGAACTTGTTGAATTAACACCGCTCCAAGACCAAAGTCACTGGCGTCTGTATAAAGAATGAAAGGTTGTTTTGGTATTGGGATGGACAGACGCGGTGCGTTAGCCGATGCAAATTTTGTTCCGTCAAAAGATTTTTGTTCGATATCCGTCCACTTCCATGGGACCTTTGGGCTAGTTAATTAATTTAAAGGGCCCTGTATCTTCGCGATATTTTTTAAATGCCTATGACACCAATTTACGAGGCCATTGAATTGCCTTAATTGTGTCCTATCCTTTGGCACCGGGAAGTCGAGAATCGGTTGTATTTTCTCCGGGTTTGGTCTCATACCAAGCTCGTCAACAATATAACCGAGGAATTTAACTTCTTTACAAGCGAAGCTACTTTTTTCGCGATTGATCTTCAATTTAGCTTCCCGTAATACCTCGAACAATAAGGACAGCAATCCTAAATGCTCGTCAAGGTTTTGACTGACAATAATCCAGTCGTCTAAATATGCGAATACTTGGTCTATCCAATTACTGGGCAGATTTCTTTCGACAATGAGATCTTTTATTCTTCGTCTCAATTTATCCATGAGACGAAGAATGTCAATCCATACGGCATTCTAACCCATTCTAGCAGTCCTTTTCCTTCGACAACGAACGCGGTGTATTTACGACTCTCAAGATCCATAGGGATCTGATGAAAAGCCTCGCTCATATCTAAGGTCGAGATTATTTTAGCCTCATGTAATTGTGACAAAATAGATTTCATATGCTGCAAAGGATATGCAGGCTTGGTCGTTTTACGATTGATCGAACGATAGTCGATGCAGAATAGTAACCCTCCATTTGCTTTTGGAGCTACAACTGGTGAACAAGCCCAATCACTGTTACTCCACGTGATATAACCCTTTTCGAGCAAACGATCGACTCCTTTGTTAATAAACTCGTGAACTACCTCGCTTCGTCGATACGGTTTTTGTCGATGGGGTGTCATGTCGGTTAGTTCCATACCGTGGGTAATTGAGTCTGTCACTCCGGTGGACTCTGTATCTAATTTCTCAGATTCAATATCAAGGAAATTTTTCAGTCTGTCCGTTTCGTCAGTTGTCAAAATTTTCACATCGGTTTCGATTGTACGACGATGTAATAATGGATACGAATAATTACTTCCATCTAAAGTCCACGTTTCCGAATACGAATTTACTTTGACCTTGAAAGCTAGCCAAAAATCCATCCCGAGAATTACGTCGTTTGACAATTCTGGTAGTATGCTGAACCACAGTGGACCATAAATGTCTCCTATGTCGATTACAAAACACGTACCCCCTTTCGTTTTGACAATAGATTGATCTCCGAGACGAACTCCGTTCTTCGAGGTCGCGTCGACAGAGATTTCTTTGACTTCAAAAATTTTTGCCCGGTCGTACGTACGTTTGTTTAGATACGATCTTTCGCTACCACTATCTACAATTCCCCGAATTTTCTCACCGAAAATATTTATTTCCACCGGTATTCCGAGTACTCTTTTCGGTTCGGTAAGGGCGTTATTCGCGCAAAAAATTCGTCGTTGAGATAGACAGTGAATAATCTGTGCTGGTAACCCGATTGGTTTGCATTCTTTCAAGTTTTGAATTTCTACGATATTGTCTGTTATCTCGTTGTCAGTCACGTGTGGTATTTTGTCCGTTGACAGTGTTGACAATTGAATCTTCATGTCGCGGTTTGCTTCGGAAATTATTGTCTCGATGTGATCAAACTCATCGTCCGATATTTCCGATTCGCCATACAAGCATAACACATCTAACCTTGACTGAAGATTCTTTGTCTCAGATTCCTCACCTCGAGAGCAACACGGCTCAGGATCTTTAATTTTGTCCAGGGATTTTATTTCATTGATTTTTAATGTTGGAGAATTTTCCTCTTTCATGCCCTTAGTGACGGTAACCTGAGGTTCGATTACTGCCGGGCTTGGTCTTTTCCCTGACGCGATTGACAATTTTCGTTCGTATGTCCCATTTTTCGACAAATGAAACAGACTATTCGGCGAGGGACTATGCACGATTGTGCGCTATGTCCCATCTCTCCGCAATTGAAGCAGAACATTTTATTTGGATCGTACGCCGGACGATTATTCGATCCCTTCGATTGATTTTCTTGGGAGGTTGTCAAAGTCTGATTTTCTTTCTCGAAATGCGAAAGGTTATTTTCGAGTCGCTGTCGAACAAGTGTTTTCGAATTATTCGATCCTTTCTTGTTGACGCGTTTTGAACTCGGTTTGAGAGCGTTCAAATCTACTGGGGATTCCTCATCGCTATCACTTTCGTGAGATTGCATATTATCTTCACCTTCGCTAAGTTCTTCTACGAAATTTAACCCTGTTTTGACTGATCTTTTTTTCGGATCTTTTTGAACTTCGACAGATCTACGATAAAGTTAACTTCTTTCGTTAACATAGTGCAAAAATGCATTATAATCGTATATTGGCAAATTCAATATCTCGAATGTTAATCGCGGATTAAACTTTGTCAATATTTGTTTTATTTGCGCGCGAAAGGATGGAGGATGGCGCATGCGTTCGAAAATCACACGAGCTCGGCAGGCAAATTCAGCAAGCGTTTCTCCTTTGTCTATTTTCAGATATCGTACTTCGAAGAATAAATCACCATCTTCCTTTTTAATTCCCCATTGAAAACGAAAAGCGCGAACAAAGTCTTTCTACGTGTTCCAATTTTGTCTACTCAAAATATACCATGATTTATAGGGTCCTTCGAAGATAGCTGATAAGCACGGGATAAACAGATTTTTGTCTATCCCACTTATATATAATTGATCATCGAGAATTAACAAAAATTGATCGGGATCTTTTTCCGTTTTTGGAAATGTGATTTTCCAATTGTTAACAATACATCCGATTTTCAATGCTGAATCGAATTCTCTTGTACTTCTGGGTTGATTTGTACGCGGGAGGCATTCATCGTCACTGGTATCACTGCTCAATGGCGTCAACGCACCTCTTCTCGGTGTTACGAGGCGTTGTCTACGATAAGTGAGGAGAGAATTTTCGCGACGTCTCGATTCATCCAATTCTTCCCGTAGTTGACGATTAATTCTCTCTAATTCCGAATTCGTTCTTCTTTCTGATTGTAAATTTTGTCTGGTATTTACCGGATCAATCAAGAGTCGCGGTAGCGACTCGAGACGAGTACATTTCCTCCTTAACCCCGACATGTCGCGAGGAGCTCACAGACTCTTATACGCCTGCCAACTCACTTATACACGGAAGTATATATATATATATATATATATATATATATATATATATATATAACTATTTTCTTAATAATTACCAAATTATAAGGCTTTGGAGAATTTCGGGGAATACGGTCAGTCCGGATTTTATTCCTCTTTCGAATGCCACCAAACTGAACGCTCTAGCTATCCAAATACGGAAGATATCGCGGTTTTTCTATTATGATTGAGCCGTTTACGATATCGTTAAAATGACAGATTTTTTTCCTTCTCCTTCGCCGAATTTTTCGCACCTTTCGACAAGCTTCAGGTTGTATAAAAAAAATGACTATAAAAGTTTTGGTGTTCATGAAGCGATAAAATATTTACTGTAATAAAGAGTGGCACGATGATTATAGAAAATCGATTGCAATTAATATAATCACATTTTTTACACTTAATTGAAATTCGCCCTAAACCTCGTAACTTGAAAAATTTCCTTTTCCTTTCGAGACTTATTAACCAGCAACCGCGTTCATTTTTTCCATTAATGATATCTGCTAAGACGATCTTTCTACGGAGGTGATAGTGTAACTCATTAAAGTGATGAAATAGTTTACAAAAAGTTGACAAATCCCCACAAAAACACCAAAAATGGTGTACAAAAATTGGAGACAAGTACATTTCAAAAAGTATCTATGGTTTTACAAAAAGTTGGGAAATAAATAGATATTACTTGGAACACATATTGCCAAGAACCAGTAGTATAACATATATTTTAAAATTATATATATAATCCCTCACATAATAAATTTAAATAAAATGATAAACATGTATGAAATAATGTATATATTACAATATAAAAAAATAATAATAAGTACTTGGCAACTTCATCTCCAACAGGCGGAATACACACGATTTTAAGTATACATTCAGATCAGGGCTCACACAGAATTTTATAACGTGTGAAATAATAAATGAACTGCCAAGTACTTATTATTATTTTTTTATATTGTAATATATAAATTATATCATGCATATTTATCATTTTATTTAAATGTATTATGTGAGGGATTATATATATAATTTTAAAATATATGTTATACTACTGGTTCTTGGCAATATGTGTTCCAAGTAATATCTATTTATTTCCCAACTTTTTGTAAAACCATAGATACTTTTTGAAATGTACTTGTCTCCAATTTTTGTACACCATTTTTGGTGTTTTTGTGGGGATAAATCTTACTTGTTGAATTTCTTCGTCGACAGAGCCCTGTTCGTTATTCGGAAAATTTCCCCTTCCCTCTCTAACCTCGAATGACCTTGAGGGATGTAAATTCCTGTCATCTTGGAAATGAGGGTTTTCTTCGCATTGGTTATCACGAGATGGCCTTATTTGAGAGATTCTGTGATTCGACGATCTTGAATTTTCGGTTTATGACAGTATTAAATTTTGTTGTGAATGATTCCGTGGAAAATTATTTCACTCTCCGGCGTCGACATTTATTAACGAATTTTGTCAACGGTACGGCGTTAAAGCTCCAGAAGGATTCGATATCCCCTCTTGCAAATGTTGTTGGGTTCTATCATTCAAATTTCGATTATTATTGGACGTTGAGTCACGTCTCTTCCCTCCTCCCTCAGACGTGAAGTCAGGGCGCGAGCGCTTTTCGAATTGACTTTCGAGAGTTAACATGCGTATAGCTAACGATTCGAAATTCATGTTTATTCTTTCCATATGTTTCGAAATATGTTCGAGTAAACTATCGTATGGTGAAAGTCGATTTATTTCTCCCGGGTTTGGCGTTGCTACGCGTGATCCCCTACCCCTTCCCGCAGCCGAACTCCCAGGTATAATCACAGGTGGATTCAAATTTGAATTTCTTGTCAAAGTTTTTCTATTCGGATCTTGAGTGTGGGTGAAATCACCCGCTCCCGTGTTACCCGATGCTTCGGTAAGAACGCGGTTGGCCAACATGTCGTTACCCGACGCGCCCCCCCTCTCTCCCGGAAGAGGAACTGTATCGTCAACCGATCTCGAAGACGATTGACCATTTGACAAATTTCCCTGATTATCTATATTATTTTTATTTTTATTTTGCGACCTGGTAGTTCTTCTGGGTGGTGAGAAAAACATCGACGTCATACTAGCATTTTATTCTACAAATGCCTTGCGAAAACTATCGAGTTATTACAATTGCGAACACAGATTTCCGTGATCGACAATACCGAGAAAATTTTATTTCGATTCAATATTTCTGGTGTTTACCGTTCGACAATTTTCAAAATTTTTTTTGCCAATCCAAGGACGACAAAGTTTCGATCTATTTGACCAATGATTGCTGAATTTTACGCGGGATTTTTCATGCGCGTCTTTTGACAAGATCTCGTGAAATAATTTTCTCATCCAATAAATATAATTAACGAAATACTGTACAATTGAAAATAAATAACATAAATAATTCGCACATATAAATACTGCAAGCGTAAATGCTGCATAAATAAATGTTGCATAAATAATTTAACAGCGAAAATGTTGCAAAATAAATTAACGAATTAATACATGCATGTAATAAATAGCAACCAAGCGATAGAATAGAATATAGCAAGCGGTATAAAGATAGATTCAATTACGCATAGAATAGCCTGTAGATTGGTTGTCAAGCACGATGAATATCTGTGAAATATTATTTGAGAAGAAAATCGACACAAGAAAGCACAGCTTGAGAGAGGTATAAGAAAGTATCCCTCGAACGCTCTCGCTTTGCTTATATGAGCATGTGTTTACACTCGACCCGTGCGACAAGGATGACGCATGCCGTACACTACATCGAAGCTATTGCTGGGCAATATTAACGGTTTTCCTGTATCCTTGAATTCAGGGTTTTAATCATTTTCGACTTTCTCTTCGTCAAATATTATTTCACTGTACAATTTCTTTGAAATTTTGCCCAGGTAATGTAAAATTTTATATATTTCAGGTACCTTCTGTGCGAAATAAATTTCACACGTTTTCAATTTTAACTTAATTTACGCGAGATTTTTTCTTCTTTTTTTTCCTGAATTTAATTTTCAACGAATTTGACTATCACATACGCACTAAACGTAAATTTAATAATTTTTTCGAGTTTTAGTTTATAAACTCATTCGCACTATTTTAGATAAAACAAAATAGGACATGGGAGATAATCTCAGTCTAATTTAATTCACTTTCTCTTTATTCCAATCTTCCTGTAATCTTTATCTGACGTACTTTCGCCTTTACTAATTACAGGAAAATTCTTTCTCGAGATTTCCAATATTTTCAATAATTGTAATCAAAATTTTCATAAATTTAACACTTTCAATAATCAAAATGGCACTTTTCTTTGAAAATTTTAGACAAATTTCCCCAACGTGGCCCCACGTCGGGCGCCAAATGAGACGGGATTCTTTTTTCTTAAACACAAAATCCCCTTCACCTACCGCGGCCGTGGTCCATCGGCTGGTAGGGCTCATGGGCGAATTTTATAATTAATTTAATTGTCGGGTGCCAGACAGTTTTTAACTGACAAACACATTTCGGATACTTTGACAAATCTCCATCGTGTAATTCATTAATAGAGCTGAGACAATGCACAGGCGGGTCGCTGGAGGACCGGATAAATTGCAGAAAAGTTAAAGAAGATGCCGGTAGACATACAAATTTATTGTCACTTACTTTATTAACTTCTCGTCTAACGGAAGACTCCCGGCCGTGACGATTGGCTCATAAATTTCCTTTTACATAGGCTTCAATAATACGGATATCTCGACAATATAATTATTCCGCTCGCACGAATTATCGTCGTCTTCGAGGTGATACGTTCGACGGGCGATACTTGACTCTTGACCGTGAGGTCCTCGTTCGACAAATAGCGTGTGAGGAGACCCCTTATTCGTTGTATTTCCCCTTCCAGACGTAGGAGAAGCAATGGCTCCGATTATTCGTCAAGACGAGTACCCGCTCACAGACGGAGACAGATCCTCTCGACTCGACTCGAATCTATATATGACTTTCTTTATGAGAGCCAACCTATGACTTCTCTCTTTGCGAGTTGTCCAGCAACTACCTAATTTTTCCTCTCCTACGAACGATTGCGAGCCTATTACGCGACGTTGACAGTTTTCGCTTGGTATCTATGATACGAGGTTGTCAGATTGATCAAGGATCGATCGCTCGGACATTGGCCGCGATCGATTCCAGATTCATTATAGAACCCTCGACAAGTTCCATCGCTCGTTACACGAGTGTCGAGTGGTGACGTCGAGGAAATTTTCGTTTGAATTATTTTCCTGTCACAGCGTTTAATGAAATACTATATCAGCATTTTGTAAAAGAAAACAAAAATGGAATTGTGACTGATTAAAAAATCTGGAACGGAGGAATGTGCTGTATTCATATTTGCGCGTAAGGTGCTGCCCTCTTCAAGCAGTTTGTTCTATCTTCCTCTTGCTTTTTGTGCAGGCGCCTTACTATCGTAGTCCTCACCGAGTTCTCAATCACTTCATACACCTTGTTTCCACGTGCGTGCTTTTATCCGAATAAACGTAATTAGAGTCACGATATTGACGTGTGCTTTATTAAAGATATTACCTTTTCCCGATCTCGGTCATCACACCTACTGAAATTCTTCCAGGCTACTCAGTCCACCCTTCGGAATTTATTAACATGATATTGAATTTTATTTGAATTTTATTAGAAGAGAAAAACACTACCCAACCATCCCGATTTTACCACGAGCGGTCATGTGACCTTGACGATACGAGACGCGTTCCGACCAAACTCGCACCAAAAGTAAAATAGAAAAACGTTACACTTCGGAATTAAACTAAATTTACTTCTCGCGACACGAGAGCCACTCTAAATTTTATTGTTTACCATTTGAAGTACCAAATAAACAATTTCTAGGACTAGCTAGAACCCTTAAAATGTACCGGTTTGCTGAAAAATCTAGTTTTAAGTTTTTACACTCTGCGCGTGATTCAGAATGAACCGCTGGACGGATTTTGATCTACAACGTCTCATTTCCTTCGTAATGCTTTTTCCCACGCGATGAATGGCACGGCACATTTTGATTAAAGCCCAAATTGTGACCAGGGCAATGCCTGGAAAGTTTAAAATAGGCTAACGATTTCGAAACAGGCCTGCAACTCTTAAATAAAGGCCTTAAAAAATGGTGCCGTATTTATCCTATGGGGAAAAGTATCACAAAGAAAATTATAGGTTGTAGAATAAAATCTCCCGAGTGGTTTATTCTGAATCACGCGCAGAGCGTTAAAACTCAAAACTAGGTTTTGCAGGAAACCGATACACCTTAAGGGTTTTAACTAGTCCAAAAAAATTGTTCATTTGGTATCTGAAATGGTGGACGATACATCATATTTGTGGGCACTTTACAAAAATTATAAATTATTACTAAAAGCCGGTGTTTTTATGGTGACTCGACCCCCTTAAGTAAACAATGAAAAGTCATAATTTTTAACGTTTCAGAGGTTTTTATCCTAAAAATAAATACCTCTATAAGGTTAGCCCCAAAATGAATTAATATTATGAGACATTCTATCAACTTAGCTACTTTTTTCGACCCTTTCAGATCCGTCGCATAACTTGCCACAGTTTCGTACCACTCGAAAACAGTTCCTGCGAATTTTTTCAGATTTTTTAAGTGGTGAATGCAGGAGCTGCATATATTTTTTCGAATCCCTCTGCAAAAAAATTCAAATTTTTTTTTTCACACGGTCTGAGACCTTTAATTTTGTTAATTTTAAACAATCTCTAATAGTATAAGTGGGACCTACAGAAAAATTCATAATACGGTTACTGGTTGTGAATTTTTCTGTACGTCCCACTAATACTATTAGAGATTGTATAAAATTGACAACAAAATTTAAAATGTCGGACCCTCCGAAAAAAATTAAATCTCATTTTTTTTGCAGAAAATAGTCTTTGCAACTTGAATAAAAATATAACACATATTACATTTAATAGTTGATGTCAAAACATAATTTTTTGTAGGCATATTTTTTTGTGCATCCTCTCCACTTTAAGCTATATGGATTCGAAAAATATATGCTTAATTCACCGCTTACAAAATCTGAAAAAATTCGCAGGGACTACTTTCAAGTGGGACTCAACTGTGGCAAGTTATAGGATGGATCTGAGAGGGTCGAAAAAAAAATGGCTGAGTTGATAGAAAATTCCTCTTATACCAAAATTGAGTGTACTTTAGAAACCTTTATCTGCTCATTTTAAGGAGGTCAAATAAATACCTGCTTTTGATTGAAGTAAAATTTTTATTAATTTCGCAATTAGCTGTTAATTAGCAATTAGATTGGTCAATCTTATTCGCGCTTCCTCGCATTGACACCGGCCACCATTGACTAGAAAGCCATCTTTCTCCATCGAAGCTACCGTCAAAAAATAATGGAAAATATTACGGCTTTCTTTTACTTTTGGGCATTGCAACAAAGCTCCGATAGATGCGAAATAAAATGACCTGATGCCGCGGTGAAGACCTTTCAAAACCGAAGCATAGTTTTTATTAAAATGTGCCACGTCTATTCGGACATAACACTTCGGGATGGTTGATGAATTTTGACATTCATCAACGTAATTTTCAATCGTAGAGCAACGGGTTAAGCATCTGACGACCGCTGTCAACAGAGCTCTGCTGGAATCAGAGACAATTTCTCTTAGAGGTGAGCCAGACCGAATCTACTCCATCACTCAGAATTGGATTGCGTTTATGTTGTGGGATTCAGAGAGAATTTAACTAACTGTGTATTGCCCAGCTTTGAAATTATCGACGCATATGTATAAAAAAATATGTGAGGATTGATCGCCATTAATATTTACGATTTTTGGCATACGCAGCCTGTAGTGAAATAATTTCTTGTAATGTGATCCTTTTCATTTTCATAATAGCTCTGAGTGGATCCAAATCCATCCATTGCTCAACGATGTTTTCGTATCTGGCTGTGTGCAGAACCATAGCTTTGGGCAAATGCGGTGCTTCAGGATCTCCAGGATCCATTAGGCAATTAGTCTTGTCAGTGCGAAATACGACTACTGACTTCTACGATAACTCGATCGCAACAGCTTTCCGAATTGGTTGCCTCAAATACACCTTCGCACAGCACACTTTTTCCTCACCTGATGGACTTGATGGAGTCGCTTTGCCGTGAAATGCGATATCCATATCGATGTTACATGTAATTTCGATCTGTAGCGTACTGCCGCACCGCCACGCTCCTGAGAAAAGCCCCGAAATACTTATTTATTTCATGCATGAACGAATACAAATTTTGTATTGCACAAATTAATCATGTTGAGTTGTGAAGAGATTTTAATCTCGGTTATATTATAATTTAGTGTTACGTCCTGACGTAACGTCCATAAATTTGACGATTTAACGAAATCATCACGAAAAACATTATTGAAAACTTGAAGATTTGCGAGAAGAAGTTTCGTCGTTTCCGATGTCATTCCGTTCAATTTGATGATGGAAAAAAAAATTCATATAACAGACTGGAAATCTCAAGAAATGGCCATCGGTAAAATCGGGTAGTATAGAAGGGATTCCTACAAAAAAGCCATAAAGTAAACTCTCTAACGTCGCCTTCCTAACTGATGTACCCTTCACCGGCCTATCGATCCAGGAGATAGATCCTCGGATTCGGAAATGTTCTGACCATTAGAAAAAAAAAGATAGGGCCCAAACTATTTTGCTCTGCCGTGGAAATGACGAGAGGCACTGGTTTCTCCCTCTCAAAGAACAAGTTCATACAAGGGAACGGTCCTCCTTTCCTTTTTCTCAGACATATATCTCTTTATATTGAATAAATATTCCGCCGCCGCCAACGCCGCCGTCTTCGCCACCGTGTACAAGAATCGAAGGGTCGGGTTTGGGTTTGGAGTTTGGGTTGAGGCGACGCGAGGGCACGTAGTAGCGCCCGAGCAAACGAGAACCCCAAGTATATATGAGACAATCCACGCCATTCCGCTCGGCCCTGACCCTGACCATTTTTAATTTTTTCCATTTTTTCTCAAAAAGCAGTATACTATGCAAAGCGTATTTTGACTTATTATTAAATTTATATCGCATGTATTTCTGAATTACCATTTTTGTAAAAATCTGGATTTCAGAAATTTTCGAAACGTTCTAATGCCGATATCTCGTAAATTAATCGATATATCGAAAAATGTTTCGAGATCAATTTTTTTCACATTTGTTCGCACTTTCATAAAAAATTGAATTTTTTTCTAATCATCGTAATCAACATTTTTTCAGCGTGTGAAGTTAAAGTTTTTTTTTTAAGATGATTGCTATTTATTTTTACAAAATTCTCTAAAATAATATGATACATTATATGAATTTCAACGCTAGTCCCATCATTGGCCCATATTCCCTTCTATTTTTCAAAACATGAATTCAATTTTTTTTCACGAAAATTTCGAGTGTTCCGTATGAATTACTATAATAATTCTTATTACTAATAATATACGTAAGTCATAATTATTGTACTCATTTACAATGAGTAATTGTAGTGATAATTTTACAATTAGTAGCCCAATCTAATATGCTAAAGAATTATTTGTACGCGCTGTACACTCGTGACGTGTGGTAGACGAATTGTGCGATTCTGCTACGCTACGCGTGACGTGGCGTAGCAGACGAAATGGTGCGAAAAAAATCGTCGACGGAGAACACCTCAAAGCAGATGTGGCCTCGAAGGAAAAAATAAAAGCCGATATCAGCGTTATGCCTATAGGTACAGACTTTATATTAGTCCCATTCGAGAAAGAAAAAAAAATCTTTCTAATGAGCATGATAAACGCCTCTGATACTCGATAACTCATAAGATATGATGAACGAAAACTAAAATATGTCGCTAATTCACGTTGCTTGGCGTATAAGAGACTTGGCGTGTCTCGAGGTGCGTGAACTTCGCCGGTAAATGTACTTGTCTCCAGACGCTACCGCGTCTCTTGATACAAATCATTATAGTAATTCACACGAAACACTGAACATTTTCGTGAAATAAATTGGATTTATTTTTTAAAAAATGGAAGGCAAAATGGGCCCACGATGGGACTAGCGTTAAAATTCATATAATTTATCATACTATTTTACCGAATTTTTTGAAAAAAATAAAAAATGGAAATCATCATTGAAAAAAATAATTTTCTCTTTACACGCTGAAAAATTGTTGACAACGAGGATTCGAAGAATATTTCCTTTCTTTATGAAAGTGTGAACAAATATGAAAAAAATCGATCTCCAAACGTTTTTCGATACATCGATTAATTTACGAGATATCGGCGTTTGAACGGTTCCGAAATTTGTGAAATGCAGATTTTTCGAAAAATTGTAACTTCCGAAATTCATGCGATGAAAATTGAAAAATCGGTCAAAATACTTCCTGCATAGTGTAGTATTTTATTTAAAAAAATGAAAAAAATTACAAATGGTCAGGGTCACGGCCGAGCGAAATGGCGTGGATTGCCGAATATATATATTAGACTGATTCAAAGAAGCGACTATTTTCTTATTTTTCGAAGAAGCTCTTCATAAAAATATTTAGAGGTCCGTCTTCGCATATTTTTATTTCCCATTTAAATAACTCGGGAAAAAAAATTCGAACTTTGACATTTTATATCTCAGCTTCAAGTCAAAGCACTGAAATGAACGACACATATTCTTGTAGAGAATTAAATATATTTAAGGAAAAATATTTCTTATGATTTTTCGATAAACTCAATCCTTCAAAAGTTATTCACGTTCTAATATATATGTATATTGGACCGTGAATATGGGGGAACTAGCGTTGCTCATTTCTTTAAAAATTAGGAAAGGCCATAGCCGGCTAAGTAGGGGTGAGCGGCTCCCACGCGTATTCGTTCTAAATTTTGGCCGAAAGTTGCGTTCGATGGATTACAGACTCACCCCAAATTTCAACCATGTAGCTGCACTAGGAACAAACATAAGAGAACAACTAGTATTTTTGGAGAATATTTTTTTTCTTAGGAACTATTGAACCCATTTTCATGAAAAAATATATGTTTTTAATATCCTTAAGGCCATTTACAGAAAAAATCAAGAGCTCAATCCCACAAACGGAACTACCCAAAAAAAATTATTTTAGATTTCGTAATTTTGTTACGGTTGCTCGCTCGGAAAATACAATTACAAGTTTTTTTGTATTAAACAATTTGACCTCTTTCTATAACATGTAATTATTCCAAGTCGATCGAAGAGGTGGAGCCTAGTTAAAAAAAATAAAATACACTTTTTTTGCACATTCTTTTTGTTTCCGATGTCATGATAACTACAAAAAAAATTCCGTACAGTTATTATCGAGCGCAGTAGAGTTCCTTTGTCAGTTTTATCGAAAACTTTACCACAAAAGCATAAAGCTTTACGCAAAGCTTTTCTATGATAGTTTATCTCCGTTTTCGGCTACATGGCAGCGTCCGGCTATCGCAAAACGCGACGCGCTGCATTTAAGAGGATGTGAAAGACCTGTATTACCATCGTTGCAGACTCAAATTTTCGAACAAATGCCATTTCCAAATTATTCAACTGAATGGGCTGAAATTTTAGGACGTCATTACGCTAATAGTATTCTAAGACCTTAAACTCAGAAAATTTCGATAGCGTAAAAAAATACAGTTTTATTATCAGGTAAAATCTCTAATGCAGAAATGGAATCCCTATGTTTGCATTGTTCAACTGCGAATATTCTCAGTTTTAGGCTCTAGAGCAAAGAAAAACGCAGATACTGGGCACTTCAAAATTGCTGTACGTGACATATTGCAGAAATGGCATTTGTTTGAAAATTGTATAGTAAATGCCGATGAATAGAGATATATTTATGTGGAACTGTGTAGAGCTAGATTTATGTGTGCTTATACATATAGTCATGAGCATATATAGATATATCACTAAACGGATAACTTTTTTTTCCTCCTCCCCCCTGGCTCTGGGAACTTAGCCCATCTAGCCATTATGTCGATGATTCGAGGTGGGTCTGCAGTCCCGCACCTTTCAGTGTTACGTTTCTCACAAGCTGTATCGCAATTTTGCCGAGGGTGGAGGGAAACTGCAGAAGACCTCCACCGATACAGCCAGCCCTGAGTTTCGCCTTCCGATGCCGGAGCTACGTCGCGCCTCGTTGAGAGATTGTAAACGCAGGCTACAGCTATATACATGTGACTCACACCTGTACGATTACTCGTGTATGCCACATATATATATCTGGATATATATATCTATCTTGTCACGCCTATATTTTTATTTCTCGACAAGACTACGGCACAGGGAATCGAACCTCGGACCTTCCGATGCTCTGGTTTAGAGGCAAGCACGCTAGCAACTACTCCAGAGTACCGGTAAACGGATAACAAGATCGGCTTTCATACCCTGACATCTAGCGGTTGCATGCGTTACGAAAATTCTCTCCACTTTACCGACGAACTCAGATGACGTCGGTAAAGTAGTGAGAATTTTCGCGACACACGCCACCGCTAGATGGCAGGGTATGAAAATCCGATACCGTTATCCGTTTAGTAATATATCTATATATGCTCATAGCTATATGTATAACCACATAAATATAGCTCTATTTATCGGCATTTACTATACAATTTTCGAACAAATGCCATTTCTGCAATTTGTCAAGTACATTTCTGCATTACAGATTCCCCCTAATAATAAAACTGTATTTTTTTTGCGCTATCGAAATTTTCTGAGTTTTAGGCCCTAGAATACTATGAGACGGAATCTTTTCCTCACCTGGCGCGGCTGCGGTCCTAACGGCTGCCAGGGCTCAAATTTCTTTCTTTCTTTATTTTATTTTATTTATTTTCTTTGTTGGGCGCCAGCTAGTTATGTTAGCTAACAGTAAATTTTATTTCATTTGTATTGACTATTCTCTCAGGGTAGGTTCAGTTGGTGGACCGTAAGGAAGATTCGTAAAGCCGGTAAATCATGCAAGAGTACACGAGACAGACGCGCAGTAACTCAAGAAGAAATACCAGTTTTATTTGACTTACGTTTCACAAGATGGTTGACAAAATAATCGGCTGCCTTTGGCTGACGATTTTACTTCCTTCGACTAA
This sequence comes from Alloplasta piceator, assembly GCA_946863875.1. Taxonomy (NCBI): domain Eukaryota; kingdom Metazoa; phylum Arthropoda; class Insecta; order Hymenoptera; family Ichneumonidae; genus Alloplasta; species Alloplasta piceator. Next base: position 28,571,742 of record OX333077.1, on the reverse strand, counting down.
TAATTGTCGATTCCTTCCCTCTTATATTTTCTCACAACACTTTGTCGAGCTTCTAAATCTTTTCCACTCTGACGAGACTCCTCGAGGGTCGACTTTTTACCGACTTTTGCCGTAGAGCGGGCAAAGTCGATATTACAAGAGTTCGCGAAACGCGTTTACGCTTTGACCTATGCCATTAAAGTGAGAATATGCTCTCTCAAGCCGAACCGTTGACCCGCTGCCTCCCCCACTCTTCCGCAGTTAGATCCCCAGTTGATAGAATCTATGATTCGCGTGTGTAAGTGTCGACTCTCAAGACTCTCCCTTTCTGTACCGCCGCTGAGGGCCTTGATGAAATAGTATAGTAATCGCCGCGTTAATATAGTATTTAAAACTAAGGACGATACAGTTGAAGACGGCACAACTTCGGTGTACTCGAGGAGTCGGTCGAGCGTTGATGTCAAGGGATGTCTACTCTCCTGTTACAACTGTTACCGCAATGATATCCTAAATTTTCAGCCCATTTGGTTGAATAATTTGGAAATGGCATTTGTTTGAAAATTTGAGTCTGCAACGATAGTAATACAGGTCTTTCACATCCTCTCAAATGCAGCACGTCGCATCTTGCGATTGCCGGACGCTGCCAAGTAGCCGAAAACGGAGATAAACTATCATAGAAAACTTTGCGTAAAGCCTCATGTTTTTGTGGTAAAGTTTTCGATAAAACTGACAAAGAAACTCTACTGCACTCGATAATAACTGTATGGCATTTTTTTGTAGTTGTCATGATATCGAAAACAAAAAGAATGTGCAAAAAAAGTGTATTTTATTTTTTTTAACTACGCTCCACCTCTTCGATCAACTTGGAAAAATTATATATTATAGAGAGAGGTCCGATTGTTTGACACAAAAAACTGGTAATTGTTTTTCATGAGCGAGTAACCGAAAAAAATCACGAAACTCAAAATAATTTTTTTCGGGGAGTTCCATTCATGCGATTGGGATATTGATTTTTTTTGTGAATGGCCTTGAGCATATTAACAACATATATTTTTTTCATGAGAATCGGTTCGATAGATCCTATTTAAAAAAATCTTTTTCAAAAATACTAGTTGTATTTTTATGTTTGTTCCTAGTGCAACTACATGGTTGAAATTTGGGGTGAGTTTGTAATCCATCAAATGCAACTTTTGGCCAAAATTTAAAACGAATGCGTGTGGGGGCCGCTCACCCCTACTTAGCCGGCTATGGCCTTAAGGTTAATGCATTTTAAACTTTTGTTTCAGGAAAGACTTTACGATATATAGTAATAAGTTTCAACATTTTGACGGAAACTAAAACAAAAAGTGAAATTTACATTATATTTGAATTTAACCTTAAATAACTTTTGAAGGAGTGAGTTTATCGAATAATCACAAAAAATCTTTTTTGCACAGCGTTCAATTCTCTACAAGAATATGTATTGTTTATCTTAGTGCATTGACCTTAAACTGAGATATAGAATGTCAAAGTTTGAAATTTGTTTTCCAGTGTTATTCAAATGGGAAATAAAAATATGAGATGAGGGACCTCTAATTATTTTAATTAAGAGCTCTCATTTTAACAGGCATCTTTTTTCACCTTCCCGAAAGTATTTTATGCGTTTCTCCGAAAAACAAAAAATAGTCGCTTTTTTGAATCAGTCTAAAATAAATATAATATATGGGGCATTCCAAGTGAAAACGTGGGATCATTTCCTTCGAGTCATCAGATCCTTGCACAACTTTTTTCCACATTGATTCCACTTCAAAAACAGCCTTATTTTCTTTAAAGATTTTTATGGACACTCTTCCAGGTGGCGTGACCATCATTTTTGTATAAAAAAGGGATAACTGAAAAAACACCATTTGTAAAATTCTGCAATTTTTTCCACAGATTCTGGGTCAAAAATAAATAATTTCTATCATGATTAGAAAGTGGGCCGCGGCTGTCTCATATTTTGTTTGTACTTTTCTTTTTTTCAGTTTCTTGAATAAAATAAAAAAATTAATTACTAATACCTTTTACACGAGTAAAAAAATAAAATAAAAATAAATCATGTCTTCGCAAATTTTGATATTTTGTAAAATATGCAAAATATCGAAATTTTCCAAGACATGTGTTATTTTTATTTTATTTTTTGTGCTCATGTAAGGGGTATGAGGAATCAATTTTTATATCTTATTTGAAAAACTTGAAGAAGTTACTTTTAAAAAAAATATGAAGCAGCCGCAACCCACTTTCTAATCATGATAGATATTACTTATTTATGACCCAGAATCTGTAGAAAAAATTGCAGAATTTCAAAATTGGTATTTTTTCAGTTATCCCTTTTTGTTTAAGTATTTTATAGAAAAAAAAAAGATTTTCGTTATGTATTTGGAAAAATATAAGAAATATCAAAATTTGCCGACATTTGTTTCATTTTTATTTTATTTTTTTACTCATGTAAAAGGTATTAGAAATCAATTTTGTCATCTTATTTTGGAAACTGAAAAAAAAGAAATTATTCAAAAAAATATGAGGCAGCCGCGGTCCACTTTCTAATTATGATAGAAATTACTTATTGTTGACCCAGAATTTGTGGAGAAAATTGCAGAATTTCAAAAATAGTGTTTTTTCAGTTATCCCTTTTTTACCCAAAAATTATCGTCGCGTCACCTGAAGGAGTGACCAGAAAAATCTTTTAAAAAATGAGGCTGTTCTTGAAGTTGAATCAATGTGAAAAAAAAAGTTATGCAAGGATCTGATGACACGAGGGAAATGACCCCACGTTTTCACTTGGAATGCCCCATATATCTTTTTCATGGTGTGAACCTGACCATTTTTGATTTGAGCGGAACTTTGCTTATTTCATCGTCTGATCTCAAAAACAACTCGTAAATTTTATTAGATTTTTCGGAGCCACCATAGCGGAATACTAGACGACAGAATATTTTCGACTTTGGAAAATATTGAATTTTCAATCGACGATATCTCTGTAGCGGTTAATCGTATCGAAAAGTATATTGGGGGCTTTTTTTTTGTTTTGAGTCCATCTTAAAAAAAAAAACTGTCTAATTTTTTTAAAGCAAATTTGAGTGCGCACTATGGCGACCCCCACTCCTATCCCCACTCCTATCCCCACTCCCATCCCCACTCCGCGGCCGCTCGTGGAGAGTTGAGCCGTGGGTGTATGGCAAGAGGTGTGAGGGGCGAGGGGAATGGAGCGCGTCGTCATAGTACGCTGTGTATTATTATTATTATTATTATTATTATTATTATTATTTTTTTTTTTTTTATTATAATTATCCAAATAATTTGAATTATTTGGCTAATAATATATATTTTTTCTTTTTATTTTTTCAAAGAATAAAAATAGAATTAACAATGTTTAATCCGATAGATACATTTCACAAAAAAGTAGTAGTTCACTCGTATTAGAGAAAGCCTCCAAAATTATGCCCTTTTTCGCATGTCAATAGGGTCAATCCGTTCCGAGCTGTTATACTAACGACAGAGAAAATAATATGTTTAGGCTATTAAACAATTCTGCCTTGCTCGCACGTGCCTTTTCGAATGAGCGAGGCCTTGCAGCATCTTATTAAGTTGCACTAGCTGCAACGTTGCTAATTTCGAGAAGAACCAACGAGGAAAATTTTAGTATCATGTGCACCCATAATTATAATATTCGCTCGACACACGACAATTTGTCAGTCGCGATTCAACCTCTATATAGAGCGTTATTTAATTATCCTAAATTATAATGTCAGATCGTTTATTACGTTTGTGTATATTAGGCCTTTTACGATTATCAAAAGGGCATAGTGTTCAATTGCGTCGTCGGTGCAATGACCAGTGGTGCCGTGATTTGCAGCGTCTATCGGATGATAGCCTCATAAAGAGACTGAAATATGTAATTTGGTGGGCACCTTTGCGTGCTCTTGTGGTGGCCTATAACAGAGGCATATTAAGTGGTCGACGAGTGCTAACCTGTGTGTTCGAGGAGTTGCAGCGTCGTCGCGTTTCAGAATCACCCTCTGTCCAAGGCCTTGTCGGTGAAATTAGAAGTAAGTAGATATTATAAAAACGAAAAAAAATGTAACCAAACATTTAATGTTGATCGTGAATTTGCGCGATTTTTAAACATTTCAAAAAATTATATAAAAAATGTAACCAAAAAATTATGTTGATCGTGGATTCGCACGATTTTTAAAAATTCAAAAAATTTTATTTTCAAAAAAAACTTCTCTGAAAATTTCAAGATCTTTTAAAATCAGAACAAGGTATTATAAAAAACTGCACCAAAAATAAAATTTGGAACCGGGATTTTCACGTTTTTTGAAAATTCAAAATTCCCCATATCCATTATTTTTCAATGTTTTTCGGAATTATTATTTTTATTTTTTGTAGCTCCAAGTATACTTTTCAAAACGAATTCAGATCGATTTTTTGTAACTATAATAGTTTTCGATATTTGAAAAAACTTGCAAGATTTGAAAAAAATTTTAATTAAAAATTTTTAATTTCAAATTTTGAATAATGTTCGAAAAAATAACAATTTTTTATTCAAAACGATTTTTCGTAACTATGATAGTTTTCGACATTTGAAAAATAACCTTGCAAGATTTGAAAAAAATTTGAATTGAAAATTATTAATTTCAAATTTTGAATAATGCTTGAAAAAAAAATAATTTTTTCCTTTGGTAGAACTTCGTTTTATTGAAAACGAAAATTACATCGAAATTGAAAGGGGTTGATTCCAACTTCCACATTCATTATTTTATTATTATTATAGGCTTATTTATATAAAAATATTTTAAATTACAAAATTTTTCAAAAATCTATATAAAAACATGCAACCAAACAAATTTAATGTTGATCGTAGATTTGCACGATTTTTGAAAATTCAAATTTTTTTTTTTTTTTAAACTTCTCTGGAAATTTCAGGATCTTTTAAAACCAGTACAAGGTATTATATAAAAACTGCACCGAAAATAATATATGGAACTTGGATTTTCACGATTTTTGGAAAATTCAAAATTCTCCAAATTCATCATTTTTCTATTTTTTCGGAATATTTTTTTTGTAGTCCCAAGTATAATTTTCAAAACGAATTTAGAACGATTGTTCGTAACTATTATAGTTTTTGATATTTGAAAAATAAACTGGCAAGATTCGAAAAATTTAAAATTAAAAATTTTGAATAATGTATGAAAAAAATTAATTTTTTCCTTTGGTAGAACTTCGTTTTATTGTAATCGAAATTGAAAGGGGTCGATTCCAACTTCCATATTAATTATTTAATCATTATTATAGGCTATCGACAGTTCTACGATAAAGCGACTGAAGAAAAGGAGGAAGCTCTCGTGGAAGAGACAAGAACCGTAGAAGAAAATGCGCTAGCGCATCAAAGCAATCCCGACCGTGCGTATTTAAAATTATTTTAATATATTATTTCTCTCTGCAGATTTCAGGATCTTTTAAGATCAGTACAAGGCATTATATAAAAAATTAAACTGAAAATAAAATATGAAACTTGGATTTTCACATTTTGAAAATTCAAAATTCTCCAAATTCATCATTTTTCAAATTTCTTTCTTTTTCGGAATATTTTTTTCGTAGCTTCAAGTATACTCTTCAAAACGAATTCAGAACGGTTTTTCGCAACTCTAATAATTTTTGAGATATTTGAAAAATAAACTTGAAAAATTGTTTAATTTTTAATTCTAAATAACTCTTGAAAAAAAATTAAAATTTTTTCCACTGGTAGAACTTCGTTTTATGGAAAACGAAAACTTTTGACCGAATTTCGTCGAAATTGAAAGGGGTCGATTCCAGCTCTTGGTCGATTTGACATGGAATAACCCACATTCATTATTTTATCATTATTATAGGTTATCGACAGTTCTACGATGAAGCGATTCAAGAAGAAGAGGAAGCTCTCGTGGAAGTTCCCAAGAAGAAGAAGAAGAAGAAGAAGAAGAAGGACTAGCACATCAAAGCAATTTCGACCGTGCGTACTTAAAATTATTTTAATATTTATTTCTTGGTTTTAAAAGCGTAATAAAATTGTGAATGTGGTTAAGAGACCCTTTAACTTATAGGTAGTATAGCGTCAATGGATAATTTAGTAGAGAGATCATCGGAATCGCGTCACCATCCCGAAAATGTTAGAGCATTTTCACCGGTTATTTCGAGTATTTCCGATATAAGCGAGATATTTAGCAACAATCCTGACGCAGCTTGTAAGTATAAGCATACGGCATACGCCTTTTATTATTATAAAGGGTATTTAATTAATCGAATACAATAATTCTTATAGCGGCGTACCGCCGAGCCAGAGCTGTCGAGGCTGATGGCGCTATAGCAGGACCATCGCACCGTAATTACCAGCAGGATTACGGCATTGATAGAGCTGCAGCTGAGGAAAATAACGCTCTTTCAGTGAGCGAAAATTACCTTACACTGCCTGAAAATCAGCTCGGAGAATATCAAATGGATCGTTACTCCGAGGATGAGTTCATATGCGATGAGCAAAGAGCTGCTGCCGGGCTCTTCGATCAATGGTTTCAACATTTGATGGAGTCAGATTCAGGTTAATAAATTTCAGAAATTTATATAAATGATTGCGCATGCCTTCAATAGCCCTAAAAATGAACAGTGTTTAATACACTATAGAAACAGCTTATGAAAGCATGCAAAGCCGCATAATAAATATGTATAAGGTTCTCTCTCTCCCCACCGGTCTCGCTTGGGCGCTCTACTGGGTCAATATCTTAGGCTCGCCAAAGTTCAAAGTGCTAAAAAATAAATAAATAATTCTCAGCTTATTTTTATTGGGAATTTAATTCTCTACAAAAATGCTCCTTGTATTAAATCATGTAGGATTGATAGTTTCTGAAGTAATTGCTGTTTTAGTGAAAAAAAAGTGTCGTTTTGCTCTAATCAATCAATCTCTTATTACTTATTTTGCAATTTATGTACGTATGGCGTGAAATTGACCTATTGTGTTGGCCACAAGCTATTCGTCAAGTGATTCAGTATTGCCGTATCAAGATTAATATGAGGTACTCTAAAACTACAATATATGATTTTAGTTCTATAACTTCAAGTCTTTTATGCCAATCTTCTATTACAGATATACAAACGGGTGCCGGGAGAACGCGCAGGGCTCCGGGGAACGAGGCGCTTGGAGATGTGCAACCACCCGGTGATCGGATCATCATCATGCAAGATATTGCCCGATATTTTAAACGCTTTAAACTCCGTGGCCGTGAGACAACGATGCGTATCCGTCAGCCTCCTTCAGGAACGAGCGTAATAACATGGCTTGAAGGAGCATTTCGCGATATTTTGACGCATCCGACAAGCAGCTGTGAAGGGTGTGACTATGCGGGTATTTCATTCACGGCAAATAGCTTACCGCACGGCCCTGTTTGGCTGTCATTCCGTCCGATTCGCGACTATACATTTGAAGATATTTGGCGATTAATAACAAGTGCTGCTCAAAGTACATCTTCTCTGAATATTGACGATTCCTTTAATATAAAAGCGTGTATTGTTAAAGGCGTAGAGGGTCGCGGGCAAAAAGGCTTAACGCATGAGGGGGTCGCTAAAAAGTCGATTTTAACTATTCAGAACACCGATAATTTGTGTTTACCGCGTTCGCTGGTAGCAGCACGGGCATACGCTGAGAGGGGCGAGATACGCACGGGAACCCTACACAAAAGATGGCAGCGTATCAGGCAAATCAATGGCTCACTACAAAAAGAGGCAGCGCTCGAGCTCACGAGAAACGCAAATGTTACAATACCGCGCGTTGGCTGTAGTATGCGGGAAATTGCTCTGTATCAGAATTATTTGGCTCGAGAGGGGATTGCTATAATGGTTTTTGAATTTTTGACTTTAGGACGGCGCGAAAGCCCCCTGTTTGACGATTCACAAGTGGTTAAGAATACCACAGGCTCGATTCTGCATGCATTGTATATTCTGTATTATGAGAGGTCACACCATTTCCAGCCCATTCTAAATTTGCGTGGCGCCGTAGGCAGCTTTTGCGCGACTTGGAATGCCCGTTTTCGCCACGGTCATCGGTGTTTAAAAAAGAAATGTCCTCGCTGTCTTCAAACGCCACCCTGCGAGGCGATCCCAATCAATACAATCCGATGTGAGGCGTGTAATCGTGATTTCTTTGGAGAGAGATGTTTAGAAAATCATAGGGTTGTTGCAGTCCGCCGTAAGCGCAGGGTAAACACTGTTTGTGAGGCTCTTAAGCGATGCCACAATTGTTTTCGCTTTATAAGACCTTTGGAGAAAAAGAAGCATATATGCGGAATGAGCTTTTGTAAAACATGCAAATCACAACAACCCCATAATCATCTGTGTTTCATGAGGTCTGTTCGTGCTGCTGACGATTCAAAAGAGAATATATTTATTTTCTATGATTTTGAAACGGAGCAGTGTACATCTATAGGAGGCGACCCATCAACGCATATTCACAAACCGAATCTCTGTGTGGCTCAACGCGTCTGTACAAGGTGCTGTGATAACGCCTCTATAGACGAGCCGTGCGATTATTGCGGCGATCATGAGTTTATATTTCGGACAAATCCTGTATGTCAGCTTGTAGAGCTAGGCATGAAAAGTATCCCGGGCTTCTCGCGTACATTTTTAATAGCGCATAATGCTGGCGGCTTTGACGCTCAGTTTATCCTACGTTATTTTATTGAGAAAAAAACGCAGCTCCCCTCTTTAATTATGAACGGTACAAAAATCATTACAATGCGGGTTGGTAAACTTGTGTTTCTCTATAGTCTGCACTATTTCCATATGCCACTGAGCGTATTACCAAAAGCTTTCGGTCTAAAAAGTGCTCTTGCTGAAGGATCGTTTCCTCACCTATTCAACAAACCCGAAAATCAAAATTATATAGGGCCGTTGCCTCCAGTAATTTACTACTCTCCTGACTCTATGCAGGTGAAAGAACGCGAGAATTTTTTGACGTGGCATAACGAGCTAAAGAGCGCTGATTATGTTTTCAATTTTTCAAACGAAATTATAAACTATTGTAAAACTGACGTCACGATATTAAGGCAAGCCTGTGTTGTTTTCCGAAAAATGTTCATGAACAGTGGACGCGTGTGCCCGTTTACCGAGAACACAACAATCGCGTCAGCATGTTTTCAAATTTTTCGCAAAAATTTCTTAAAAAGTAACACGATCGGTATTATACCTACGGGCGGCTACAGATGGGCTCATAATCAGTCAAAAAAAGCGATCTCGTGGCTCGTGTGGATAGAGCACTCTTTAGGCCATCATATTATTCAAGCAGGGCGCTCGCACGAATTCAAATTGCCTCAAAATTTACTGGTAGACGGTTATTATGGAACTCCAGATACAAGTCACGTATTACATTTTCATGGCTGCTATTGGCACGGCTGTTCGAGCTGTTTCACTGTAAACAGGGACAAAAAACAAGACGACGGTTTGACAATGAACAAACGTCTCGGAAGAACGAACACCATATCGCATAGAATCCGTTCAAGCGGTTACGTGCTAACGGAAATTTGGGAGTGCGCGTATGATCGTATGATTGAGACCAATATGGAAATGAGCGATATCGTGCGTGACCATGCTCTAGTCAGTCTAGACCCTCTCAACCTACGGGACGCTTTTTTGGGGGGGCGTACAGAGAACATGGTTACGTTATACGATGTAGAAGGCACGGAGCAGATTCGGTATGTTGATGTTTGCTCGTTGTACCCATACATTTGCAAGTATGGTAAATATCCTATAGGGCATCCAACGGTATATGTCGGGGATAAATGTATGAAGTTGACAGGATCCGACAATACTGACCTTTCGCGGGTCGAGGGTCTTGTTAAATGTACGATACTTGCGCCGCAAAATCTTTATCACCCCGTGTTACCGGTACGCATGCACCAGCGCCTGTTATTTGGGTTGTGCCGTAGCCAGTGCAGCCAGATCGGGCATAAAATCGACCCCCACTCTGCGGCTTTGCGCGGTGCCACACAATGATGGCCGCCCGTGTCTGTGAGCGAACGACGTTCGTGTCGCTTCAAGAGAGCCGAGCGCGGCCGAAGCATCGACCCCTCGCGCGCTGTTGTTCTCCCACCCCATGGCGTCAGATATACGAACACACGTAGAAGTCGCACGTCCGTGTGCGACTACAATGTAAGCCGAAGCCGAAGCTGTCGAGGGCCCGAGGCTCCGCGGAAAAACGCGGTGAGACTCGAGGCGTGACGTCACCCGGGATCACGAGCGGGTTTTTTTAAATTTAAATGATTTTTTCCCTCGGTGCTCTCCGTTATCAATGAAAACGGGAAAATTTATCGGGAAACATTATAAATTATTTTTCAGTTCATACGTCGATTGAAATGTAATAATAATAAATAATAAAAACATTTTTCGTCAAGAAATTACTTACGACTTATTTACAAGCGATCCTAAATAAATAATTTAAAATGGAATTCAAATGTAAACCTCTTTATGAATTAAATTATTTCTTTGAAATAATTTAAATTTAAATTTGAATTTAAATATTTTTACGAAAAATGTTTTTACGAAAAATATTCATTTGTGACAACAAATCAAACCAAACATTTAAAAATATTTTATAAATTATTGTTATTCGATTTTTCAGCACTTGAATCCAGTGTCAGAAACATGCCAGCGACGAAAAATTATTAACACCCTATTATATAGTATTCAATTTTTTTAAATTTAATATAAACAGTAAATAGTACATGCAACATTTTTCATATTGCATATTGCACGTACATACCTCATGATTCAAACAATCTTGATGTACAAGAAAATAGCAAGTAATTGTAAGCGTCGAAAGAGCGGCGTGGATAGTGTGCTCGCTCACACTCTTGAGGGTGCGGGTTCGATCCCATCGCCTGCAATTTTTTTTTTTAACATACATTTTTGGAATTTTTTTTTTTAAATATGGTGAACTGTTCATTTCCGGAACAACCACCATAGATGGAACATTTTTTTTTAAATTTAAATTTAAATTTCTCAACTCTTGATGAAAATAAATATTTTACTGTAGGTTAAAACGAAACAATACTATTCTAAAAATCTCAGGATCTTTTAAGATTAATAGAAGATATACGAAAAAAAATTGATGAAAAATGTAATGTTAATCGTGGATTTGCACGATTTGTAAAAATTCAGAAATTCTTTTTTTAAAAAAATAAAAAAAAACCTCTCGGGAAATTTCAGGATTTTTAAGATCAGTGCAAGGTATTTTATTCAAAAAATTGAACCAAAAAAATATTCCGGAAAAAAATTTTGAAAAATGATGAATTAGGAGAATTTTAAATTTTCAAAAATCGAGAAAATCCTAGCTGGACATTAAATTTTTGGTTCAATTTTTTGAATAAAATACCTTGCACTGATCTTAAAAGATCCTGAAATTTCCCGAGAGGTTTTTTTTTTAATTTTTTTTAAAATGAATTCCTGAATTTTTACAAATCGTGCAAATCCACGATTAACATTACATTTTTCATTAATTTTTTTTTATATAATATCTTTTATTAATCTTAAAAGATCCTGAGATTTTTAGAATAGTATTGTTTCGTTTTAACCTACAGTAAAATATTTATTTTCATCAAGAGTTGAGAAATTTAAATTTAAATTTAAAAAAAAATGTTCCATCTATGGTGGTTGTTCCGGAAATGAACAGTTCACCATATTAAAAAAAAAAAATTCCAAAAATGTATGTTAAAAAAAAAATTGCAGGCGATGGGATCGAACCCGTACCCTCAAGAGTGTGAGCGAGCACACTATCCACGCCGCTCTTTCGACGCTTACAATTACTTGCTATTTTCTTGTACATCAAGATTGTTTGAATCATGAGGTATGTACGTGCAATATGCAATATGAAAAATGTTGCATGTACTATTTACTGTTTATATTAAATTTAAAAAAATCGAATACTATATAATAGGGTGTTAATAATTTTTCGTCGCTGGCATGTTTCTGACACTGGATTCAAGTGCTGAAAAATCGAATAACAATAATTTATAAAATATTTTTAAATGTTTGGTTTGATTTGTTGTCACAAATGAATATTTTTCGTAAAAACATTTTTCGTAAAAATATTTAAATTCAAATTTAAATTTAAATTATTTCAAAGAAATAATTTAATTCATAAAGAGGTTTACATTTGAATTCCATTTTAAATTATTTATTTAGGATCGCTTGTAAATAAGTCGTAAGTAATTTCTTGACGAAGAATGTTTTTATTATTTATTATTATTACATTTCAATCGACGTATGAACTGAAAAATAATTTATAATGTTCCCCGATAAATTTTTCCGTTTTCATTGATAACGGAGAGCACCGAGGGAAAAAATCATTTGAATTTAAAAAAACCCGCTCGTGATCCCGGGTGACGTCACGCCTCGAGTCTCACCGCGTTTTTCCGCGGAGCCTCGGGCCCTCGACAGCTTCGGCTTCGGCTTACATTGTAGTCGCACACGGACGTGCGACTTCTACGTGTGTTCGTATATCTGACGCCATGGGGTGGGAGAACAACAGCGCGCGAGGGGTCGACGCTTCGGCCGCGCTCGGCTCTCCCGAAGCGACACGAACGTCGTTCGCTCACAGACACGGGTGGCCCTCATTGTGTGGCACCGCGCAAAGCCGCAGAGTGGGGGTCGATTTTACGCCCGATCTGGCTGCACTGGCCGTAGCTGCTGCGAAATAATGAATCAAGAGGAGTGTCCTCATGAAAATCCTGCCGAGCGTTCGTTTAACGGCACCTGGGTGGTAGTTGAGCTGCGAAAAGCCATCATGTGCGGCTACAAAGTATTAAGCGAAATTTGGCAGTATAAGATAACGCAGAACAACCGTGATACGCAGGAGGGAGGTCTTTTCGTCGAATACATTAATACTTTTCTTAAAATCAAACAAGAGGCTAGCGGATGGCCTGAAAATTGCCTAGAAGACCCGGCAGCACAAGACCGTTATTTAGCTTCTTTTAAGAATTCTGAAGGAGTTGAGTTAAATCGCGACGATATAGCGAAAAATCCGGGATTACGCTCTGTAGCTGAATTGTGTCTCAATTCGTTTTGGGGTAAATTCGGACAACGCGAAAATTTACCACAGACTGTGATAGTATCAACGCGCAAAAAACTCATGGAGTTGCTGAGCAGTCCTGAGTACGAAATCACCGGCATGCTACCTGTTAATAACCAGGTGTTATCCCACACGGAACATTAGGGCCATGGGACGTCCAATATCCATACATGGTGGATGAATGCTCCATCCCAGGGACGTCTATGAGTATCCCTATCACTGCTAAAAGAAGTGCGAAACGGCACCTGTTCTATGTACTGGGAACATCCCTTATACGTACCTTGAGACGGTTTTTAGACGGACTAGACCCCAAAAAATGACGTCTGATTTACGTATTTAAGACGAATAAACCAGTGATCCGAAAGATGTCCAATGCTCATCCATTATACGTCCCTTTATTTAAATAATTTAATCGTTATTAACTACACATTATTAATTAATTATAAACTTTGTTACTGATTATATAATATTCGGGGCCTACGAGATATCCATATTTTACAGAAAAAAGAAAAAAAATAGTTTTCGATTTTTCACACTGCGGTCACCCATCCAAGTATTGGATTCAAGGGGTGCTGCTTAACTTTTCTAATCTCCTCCCTACCTACCTACCTACCTACACTAACTTGACTTATGAGAAACTTATGCATGTAAAAACCTTATACGATGTAGTTTGCTGATATACTTATATACCTTTGTCTCACAAACCTTGAATAATGTATAATCGTAATGAAATTTATAATTAATGGATAATGTGTAATCAATAGCGTTTAAATTAAGGGACGTATAACAGATGATCATTAGATATCTTTTGCACTATTGGCATTCGTCTTAAATACGTACATTAAATGTCACTTTATGTGGTCTATAGGTACCTCTAAAAAATATCTAAGGGTACGTATACGAATCTTTTTCAGCACAAAGAATCGCTGCCGTTTCGCATCTCTGATAGTGGTTTAAGGAATGTCCCATGGACTTCCCTGGAATGAAATTTTCATCCAACTTAAATGATTATTGGACGTCACCTGGCTGTTAAGTTACGCGCGGAATATATTTATAGCTCCAAAAATATGTGTCGTGGACGTCGAATAAACTTCCGCGTTATCCTTCGATAGACGTAATTTGTACGTACATACGACGGTCAATCGGCGTACCCATATCACAGCTGCCCGAAATACTTAAATGTATATCTAAAGGACGAATGCTTTTGATTGGACAACACGCGATGGATCACACAGGACGTATATTGTATGTTCACACACGTACTATTTCTTAAGCTACAAATATACACAACACGGCCATCTATGGTATGTCCATAGGTAGACATTCAATAGCTCCTAATTCAGTATCGTAATTGGACATCTATTGGACGTTCCAGGTTCACGTCTATATGAAATCCTACATGGAACATCCGATAGACGTTCAATTGACGTCCTCCGAATGTGATTTTCGTTTACGAACCTGGAACGTCCAGTGGATGTTCAATTACTATCCTGAATTAAAAGCTATTTAATGTCTACGTATGGACATACCATGGATGGCCGTGTTGTGTATATTTGTAGCTCAAGAAATAGTACGTGTCGTGGACATACAATATACGTCTTGTGTGATCCATTGCGTTTTGTCCAATCAAAAGTATACCATGGATGTTCAATGGATGTCCGCATTACGTCCATCGTGGATGTAGACGTGTTAAGGATCTATGGATGATAGATGAACGTCCAATGGACACTCGGTTCCGTGTGGGATATGTTAATTACACGAAAACTGACGATGCTGTAGTACCATCCAGTATAGCAAATTCTGTAATAGCTGCATTCACTACAGCCCAAGCCCGCTTGAAACTTTATGGTTATCTCGAGCTGTTGGGTGAGCGTGCTTTGTACTGCGACACCGATTCCATTATTTACGTAACAAAGAGTGACCCTAAAGAGTACGAGCCACCAACGGGTCAACTTCTAGGAGACCTAACAGACGAATTAAGCCCTTTTGGCCAGGGCAGTTATATTAAATCATTCGTTTCGGGAGGCCCAAAATTTTATTCTTTCATAGTTAATACCCCCGGCGGTGCGGACAGTGAGGTTTGTAAAGTTAAAGGCATCACGCTTAATTATGCAAACTGTTCACTGATAAATTACAAGTCAATACGATCCTTTATAAAAGGGGAAAGAGAGAAACCAATCATACTACGATATTCTGCAATTCGACGAACAGCGTTCCATCAGGTTGTTACGCGTCCCGAAAAGAAATCATGTATGCCAATGAGTGTCAAGCGAAGACATAATGGTGAATACGGGTCGCTCCCTTACGGCTACAGAAATTAGCCAGCGTTTGTAAAATACTTATGTTATTGATGTAAAATTTTTATGTGGCTACCGTACAATAAAAAATGTTATACACACATCGACTGCTCAAACTCTTTATCTTGCACTGCTGTATTGCAAATTTTATCATTCGTACAGATGGATACGCGGTGGAAACATCCCTGGACCTCGATGATCTGCGGTCCCACGGGTTGCGGTAAAACGTACTTTGTTAAAAAGTTTTTAAAATTTATTTCGTGTATGAACAGTGAGCCCTTCGCGAGAATTATTTTCTACTATTCCGAGTGGCAGTCCGCATATACCGAGTATGGTACGTCGATAGAGTTTCATGAAGGCCTACCTCAGAGTGCCGATTATGCGAGCGATCCTCGTGCAAAGCTCATAATAATCGACGATTTGATGCGAGAGGCATCAAACAATAATGCGGTAGACCTTTTTACCAAAGGCAGTCACCATAAAAACCGGAGCGTTATTTTTATTACCCAAAATCTATTCCATCAAGGACACGGTCAACGGGATATTTCGTTAAACGCCAACTATATTGTAATTTTCAAAAACCCTTGTGATCGTGCTCAAATTCAACATCTCGCGCGCCAGGTATATCCGGAAAATCCACGTTATTTACAGGAGGCCTATCACGATGCGACGTCCAAACCGCATGGCTATTTATTGCTCGATTTGAAGCAGTCAACACTCGACAATTGTAGATTCCGCACCGGTATTTTTCCCGATGATCCTTATCATTTTGTGTACATGCCACGGAAAAAGTTTGAAAGTAGCTGCAGTTCTAGCGAATTACCAGTTCAGCGCGTGTAATGACGTCTAAAAGTTCGGCACGTTACGAAAAATGCATCGCCTAATTGAGTGTGTTTCAACAAGCCACCACGATAAGAAGCACGTCTGACTCGCTCAAAAAAAAATCAAGTGCTAATCATAGCGTTTGCCAGTGCGTATGGTACATTCTTAGGGGTAGCGTCATTCCGAAGGCCCGCCGTAGAAAGGAGGTTAAAAGAAGCGATATATCAAGACGATCGACAGTTCATCACGCGTGATGGCACGAGGTGGTTCACCGCTCTGCAAAAAGCACATTGCAATATTGCGAGGTCTTCAACATCTCAATAAGGAGCAGTGCGAGGCTGTTTTACGTAAAGCAGATCCAGGCATTATCCGCTGTATTTGTGAGTGCGCCTTGAACATTCTTAGCGGCAACGTGCCTCTGAAGGCTGACCAGAGAAAAAAATTGCGCCGGCACGCTCCCGTTCTTCGCCGTTTAGCCTAAAAAAAGGCTGCTGGAAGAGTCAGAAACGATTCGTTGTCCAGAGTGGTGGGTTTCTACCTCTCCTACTAGCACCAATACTAGGCACTGTTATATCAAGCTTGATCGGCGGACGCGGATGATGGAGCATGCAAGAAAAATGGTACTCGTACCGGAAGAACATCTATCGCAGCTGGGCCATCAAAGTCATAAACAGCCAGTTTTTAGTACGGACACGTCTCATACACGCCCTGCGCAAGGAATTAACGCTACGCTGACTAGATTGGACGCAGAGATGAATCATATTTTGAGTTCGAATGCATACAAGGATGAGAGGGAAAAGTGGACCGCGTATCTAACTGTACTACAACGTTATCTCCATTTCATCGATGATGAGAGAGCTCAGCAGTACCATACTCTCATGAAGAATAAAGCCCCTGTAGAGCGTGGCTTTGATAAAGGAGGCTCTAATGACATAAATGATTCCGTCATAATTAAGAGTGTACCAGCTAAATTTCGCACGAAAGCGAAACTGTTGCTTCGCCGTTTACGTGACGCACCGCGATCTAATTTTTCTTGGAATTCAGCTGGGGTCGTGTCAGTCAGCGGAAAGACAATAAAAGATTCAAATATTGTTGATCTGGTGAACGATGCCATGAGGGCACGAAAAATACCTACACCAGCAGGGCGCAGTACCTTTGCCAGATTTCTGAGAACGATCCAGGCACCTCGGAAGTTTATCGGCAATGAGGTATTGTGGGAGGAGGCAAGAGCAAACTCAACATTTCAACAGCTGCCGGATGGCGATAACAGTACAGCCAGCGATGAATCGTCCGAAACGAGTCAGTTATCGTTTTTCAGCGGTCACGAGAACAAATCCCCAGTGGTCAAGACGCATAGCACCGGGCAAAGCGGTCGTGGTTATCATAATAAGAAAAGACGTGTAACCTGGACTAGCCTTAAATTATAATCTCAAAAACTTTAGAAAAGGTGTACTTTAATCCATCCCATGAAGCATCGTTTTCAGGTGCTACCAAACTGCTACGACAAGCACGTCAGAAAAAAATTTCTAGGGTAAAGGCGCTCCAGTGGCTTGAAGCACAGGACGCTTACACAAAACACCGCCCCGGACGACATCGCTTCCCACGACGTTTTTATAATGTACGGAACATTGATGACTTTTGGGAGGCTGATCTCGTAGATCTTCGCTCGATTAAGGATTATAATGACGATTATAGCTATCTCCTCGTTGTTGTAGACGTTCTTAGTAAATTTGCATGGGTTCAGCCTTTACGCGACAAGTCTGCTGTATCTGTGGCTAAAGCGTTTAATCTCATTTTATCTAAAAAAAAATAGTAACGATCGATCACCCATTTGCGTACAGACGGACAGGGGTAAAGAATTCATGGGCACTGCATTCCAAGGCCTCTTAAAGAAAAAGAATATACAGTTCCGTGCGGCGAGAAACCCCGATATAAAAGCGGCTATAGTCGAGAGATTCAATAGAACGCTAAAATAAAGAATGTGGCGTTATTTCACGTATTCTCGGCAAAAACGTTACCTCGATGTTCTACAGAACATTGTTTCGGCATACAACAATTCTACGCATAGCGGTATAAGAATGACTCCTGCCTCCGTAACGCTCGCTACAGCCGCTAGGGCTCGGAATAATGTGATGCAGCGGTACAGGAGAACCGAACATTGCTCTCCTAAATACAACGTGGGTGACATTGTACGCATCAGTAGTGCGAAAGCAGCCTTTGCAAAAGGTTGCGAAGGTAGATGGAGCAGTAAGCTATACAAGATTCACCGTGTATAGCGCAGTATTTGTCCCGCAATATACGTCTTGCGGGATCTTCAAGACGAAGATATTGATGGTATATGTTATGAAGCTGAATTATCAAGAGTACAGACAAAGGAAACTAAGTAACGACCTGTAAAATGAAAGACGAGTTTTACATGGTTTTACCCAGCAATAGTAGAATGAGTTATTATCCCGATAATGTAACAACACGGTATACCACACATTTGCCACATTGCATGTCTCTTCAGGGTAGCTGGGCTGTTTCTTTAGCTGAAATGGACATACCCATGACAATTTTACATGTACCGCCCGAGGGCAAGCAAAACTTTATAAATATTATAACGGGAGTAACCACAGACGTCTTCAGGAACGTTGATTTTAAGGTAGATCATGCCTGTGTGCCATCAGGTGTATACCATAGCATAGACACATTACTCGAGACTATTAATGAAATACCCTATGTTGCGGGCCATCTGAAATTTAAGTATGCCCGCAACGGATATGTGACGGTGACGCGTATCTGTGAATCATGTAAAAACCTCGATCACTCTTTCTACCTCGCCGACACATTAAACAAGGTTTTAGGATTCACTGAAGAAGGGGATATAGCAGTAACTCAGGAAGAATACATTGCTCAAAGGCCTGCCAACTTAGCCAGCGGGACTCCAAATATGATGTACGTTTATACCGATATCTGTGAGCCTTATATCACTGGAGATGTGCACAGGCCTCTCCTATGCGTCGTGCCAACCGCTGCCGCTGATAATCATAATTACGGTTCTGTGAAAATAAAAAGCTTCTCACCACCGCGCTACATTCCTCTATTACGTGCTAGTTTTCAAACAATGGCCATTGATATAAGGGATGAATTTGGCGAGCCAATGCCATTCGAGTACGGGACCCTGACGGTGACGTTATAGTTCAAGCGTACGGATTAACTTGGATAATTCTACAATGGGTTACTATGACGAATACTTTGATATGCAAACGGAAAGTGGTGCTCGAACCGGTTATGGTGGTATCAGCCATGTGTATACAGGCTCACCGAATCAAAAAGGTCACGGTATCGGGAGTTTCCTGGGAGGTCTCTTTCGACGTATAATACCTCTCTTGAAACAAGGCGCTAAGGCCGTTGGTAAAGAGGCGCTTCGCTCGGGCATTAACGCTGCTACAGATATCATGGATTCTGGTATTCACCCGAGAGAGGCGTTCAAAACGCACCTGCGCGAGTCGGGGGAGAATTTGAAGCGTAAGGCTGAAGAAAAAATTAGTACACTCATGAAGGGCTCAGGGTATAAAACTGGTAAAATTAATAAACTGATGCATTCTCTCGCTGAGAGCACATCACGGCGCATGGGTGTGAAAAAAAAACAGAAGACCGCGAAGTCCCGAAAACGTTCAGTTGGTGTGAAAAAGAAGCGGAGCAAAAAGAAGAAAACAGTGAAAAGAAGAGCGACAAAATCAGTAACCAAGATACGTAACAAGAAATCAAGAACAGTGACAGACATTTTTGCTTAGCCTGATCTTGGGAAAAATGGCGTTCCTGCGGGCACACTCGTGTGAGTGCCTCAAGTCGGAGCTTGAGCTATTCATACTACCACCGACCCAGACAATGATTGAGGGGACACATTCAGTGTATAATAAGCCAATTTCATCATTGACGGATGATTCACCGATAGAGTTTGTCATTCCGGGCCAGGGGGATGAGTACATTGATCTTGCACATACTATGTTGAGTATGCGCTTTAAGATAGAAGCTCCGAGCACAAAGAAGGCCGAGCCTGCAAAAGTAGGACCAGTCAATAATCTCATGCACTCAATTTTCAATCAGATCGATGTATTTCTCAATCAAAAGCTTGTGTCACCCCCTAGCAACCCTTACGCCTATAGAGCGTATATCAAAACCCTCTTGAATTACGGGCCCTCTGCAAAGACCTTGCATCTCACGAGTGTTCTATGGTATAATGATACAGCTGGTAAAATGGACGATACGGCTGATGCTAATAATGGTCTTGTAGCCCGCCGGAACGTATTAGGTGCGAATAAAACGATCGATCTTCTCGGGCATTTACACTGTGATATCTTCAATCAAGAGAGGTTTTTGCTAAACGGTGTTGAGATGCGCCTGCGACTCGTACGCACCAATAACGCCTTTTGTCTCATGAGTTCTTCGAAAAATTGCACGATTCGCATTACGGAGGCGTCGTTACTTGTACGGCGCGTCAAAATAGCGCCTGGTATACTTCTGGCTCATGCAAGAGCTCTGTCTAAATCCACAACAAAGTATCCTTTGACGCGTGTTGAAGTTAAAGCGATATCGCTGCATGCAGGAGTACATGGGGATACTCTTGACAATGTCATACTTGGACAGTTACCTAAACGTATAATTGTCGGTTTTGTCGATAATAAGGCTTTCAATGGTGATCGCGCAATGAATCCATTCAATTTTCAAAATTACGATATTAATTATCTATCTTTGTACGCTGATGGCCTGCAGATACCGTCAAAGCCTCTACAGCCCGACTTTACGTCTGATAATATGAACGTGGACGCATACCACACATTATTTTCCGGCACAGGTATCCACTTCCTCAATGAGGGTAATTGCATTTCACGCTCTGGCTATCCGTGGGGCAATTGCCTCTTTGCATTTGATCTTACGCCCGATCTCTCAGCCAATAGCAACACTCATTGGAACCTGGTGAGACACGGTAGTGTGAGGATAGAGGTGCGTTTCGGGGAAGCCCTAACTTCAACAATCAATTGTATTGTGTATGCGGAATATGATAATGTACTGGAGATTGACTCATCCAGACAGGTAATTGTGGATTTTAGCGGTTAGATCGTGAAGCTTATATCAGCGAGGGTATCATATATCCACAAAACGAGCAATGCTCATCGTCAGTCTGCGCTCAAAGCCTGAGGTGTTACGACGATTGAGAGACACCATGAACATTGTCATTGATATACAGGGTCTGAAGGATAAACATAATAATTTCATACCTAAAGAGATCGCCGTGGTCTCTGTAAAAACATCTTACTTGGCCCATTGGATTATATCGCCGCCTTACGCTTATAATGTTCTACCACCAAGTGTAAAACGACAAAATACGTGGCTACAATGCAATCATCATGGTATAGAGTGGACCGAGGGTGAAACGCCTTTACGATCAGTCGAGTCTGCTTTAAAGAAAATTGCGGCACAGTCCGATCGACTGTTTACAAGAGGAGCCGATAAAGCGGCATATTTAACGCAGCTAACGGACTGCTTCGTTATAAACCTAGAAGAAGAAGATGAAGAACCATCGTTTCGTAATCTTCCTGAGAGCAGCACTCTTTGCACATATCACTGTCTATTGCGTAAAAATTGCACATTTACGTGTGCTCTCAACAACGCTGTGAGAATCAAAAAGTGGCTTTCTCATAGCGATCGTTCCTTGTGGGGGTACAGAACCACCACGGCCTGGAACATTGGATTACTAGCAGTGGAACGCCCGAAAGCAGTCGATATAAAAAAAACGCCTGCGCCTCTGTAATCGCTGTCTGTTATGAACACCGTGCAGATTCTACAGGCCCTACGCAATATAAAAAGCCGTACTATAGGAGTTTATCCTGCAGATCGCATCCCCGAGGTGTGGGCAAAGCTGGCAGCAATTGTCGCTAATACCGATGGCCACAAGCAGCCCGGAACCCATTGGGTCGCCATGTACGTCGGTCGAGATGGACTTGGATGGTACTTCGACAGTTATGGAATGCCACCAATCATCCCACAGCATCTCAGACGTCTCAGACAGAACTGCAAATTCTCTCGCTACAACGCTATACAGCTTCAGGGTCCTGAATCACAGACTTGTGGACATTATTGTGTTATGTTTCTTCATTTCATGTCTACAGGCCTTGGTATTCATCGGCTTAGGAGTGTGTTTTCAACCGATTTAATGCGGAACGATAAAATAGTGTATGACTACTACAACGAGTACATACATATACATGACAAATCCAAGACCTTGAAAAAAGCGTTTAACAAGAATGCCGATATAGGAGGTGGGCGTCGGCGTGATAATTTCAATACTTTAAGTAAAAGAACTTTGCCTTGTGTGCAAAGCTGTTGTTCTCGTATCCGCTAATTGTACCACAATTATCAAATAAAAAATATTAAAAAAATACGCATTCTTTGTCTCTTCAACCTTGAATCCTACACGACATATAATCCATATATTTTAGTGATGATGCGCTCATTTCTCATAGTTCTTCGAAGAGATCATCCTCACAAAGGCAAATTCAATCTTCGCATATCACAGATTGTAAAATGCTGATTTCTGTAAGTAACACGTGGTGTTATGGTAAACCAATACAGTCGCCAAGGCTAGATACTGCTTTTGACAATGCAAGCGAATGCTGCACCAGTTGAGCTCGGGCTGCTTTTCTCTGTATACCTGGTAGGGGAATGGGTCTGCTGGGTGGGGGATCTGAAGTATCTGCGCTCTTTGACGGGCAGCCATTATCCTCAAGTCTTCAAACAAGTAAGCGTCGCGAATTACAAGTACGCTTAGACGTCTTATTGCAAGATATTGCAACGATTAAAGCAAAAGTACAGGTAATATCAGAGTTTCGCGCCCTATCACGAAAACTTGGTAAACTAAAGTTGGACAATGGATTTCACACGAATCAATCAAGTGGGCCGCTTAGAGGCACTTCTGCCTGTCAAAAGACTGTCGGAGCTAGAGCTCCAAAAAGACTACTATATCACTAATATAAAAGCCGTTTAAACAAAATGGGGTGTACGCATTGGCGTGGATGTGGACAGCGAATTTACGTGCTAGCTACCTACAAGATTCGTCAAGGCTTTCGAAGATGCGGACGAGCTATTCCAGCAGGTGGCCGATGCCGCAGCCAGCAAGAATTTAATCATGCAGTATTACGGGACGAAGTTCAATAAGCTGGAGTTCAAAGCTGCCAGAGAATAATTTTAAAAAGGTATGTAGTGAAAATCTTATATGAAGTGCCTATTTCTTACGCTGCGTATGCACCAAGCCTCTCTCACAACATGCCTCTCTTTCTTCATCTTTCACAGCTGGAGTATCCTCTAGTCAACGACGCCATGCATATCGTCATAGACCTCATCTCCGTGACCATCGACTGTATCGAGAAAAACGTGGGAGGACAAATAATATTAATTAATCCCTAATATTCGCGTACCACTTTTTGTTGTAAAATGTATATATCGCCTTGTACATTCTTAATTCTGCTCTTTGAAAATAAAAAAATATATTATTATTATTATTATTTGAATAATTCACATTATTTGGATAATAATAATAATAACATGGTGCGCACTATGGCGACACGCTCCATCCCCCCACCCCTCACACCTCTTGCCTCACATCCGTAGCCGAGCTCTCCGCGAGCGGCCGCGGAGTGGGGATGGGAGTGGGGATAGGAGTGGGGATGAGAGTGGGGGTCGCCATAGTGCGCACCCTACTACTCACGATACCCAAAAACGCTCTTCTTCGAATTTTAGACAAAAATTCTTAAAAATACTAGAATTCATTACTAACATTTGAAAAAAATCACGATGGGATCTCTAGCGGTTTGCGAGATAAAAATTTTTTAGTATTTTATTTATTTGTTGTTCATTAATTTTTGTTTATCTGTTAATTAATTTGAGATTCGAATAGTGTAAAAAAATAGAAAAAAAATGTAAATCGATAACCCATACACATGATTTTGTAGAATATTTTACTAGCACATTCAATTTAATACTTTTGAACGATTTGTCTTTGAACACCTCGAACAATTCGAGAACTTCGTTTGACTTGCGCCACATCGCCTAAAAATAAATTTGTAAAAACTGTAGCTGACCATTTGACGCGGGAAGTAGAGATCCAATTCTATGATAAACCTGCCCTCGTACAGTAAATGTTGAAAACAAAACCCAGTATGAAAATAATTATCCGCCCCGAAAGATGTCATGTCAAAACACCCATTGTATTTTCGGATATTATCCAAAAAATACCGCGATTCGTCTGTGCTGCATGAAAATAATTCTTTCAATGGTTTCGCTGGCTCCTCCAACCCTGGAATTACTACTTTTCTGCCCGAACAAGACATCCCTGCCGCCTCTTCTTTCCATTTGTGCGCATCGCAAAATCTTCATGCTTCATTCATTCTCTCCATTTTTAAGAGCCTATGGCTGCCGCAGTCAAGACTTGTATTGTACTCCGATGCAGCTCGTTCAAAAACACTCCAAGTGCTTTGATTGAATGTTCGCCGCCGCTGCGCTACCCTTTCAGCAACAGCTCGTATTCGAGCTTCTGCTTCCTGCATAGTCTCAGCAGCTTTCTGGGATGCCAAATATTGCGCAAATTGCTGCCGTCGATGATCCGACTGCTCGAGCGTTTCTGCAGCTCTCAAGCTGGCTTGCCGCTAAGTTGTTCTTCGTGCCGCGCCTGTGATTATTCCAGCATCTCAACAGTCCGCTAGGACGCTATATAATGAGCGTGGTGTTGGCATCGATTATCCGCCTGCTCAGGTGTTTCTGCAGCTCTCAATCTGGCTTGCTACTGAATTTGTTTCTCGCGCCACGCCTGTGTTTGTTCCGGAATCTCAGCAGCTCGCCGTGATGCTATATAATGAGCGCGTTGTTGGCGTCGATGATCCGCCAGCTCTGGCGATTCTGCAGCTCTCAATCTGGCTTGCCGCTGAAGTTGTTTCTCATGCCGCGCCTGTGATTGTGCCGGCATCTTAGCGGCTCACCGTGATGCGATATAATGAGCGTGTTGTTGGCATCTATGATCCACCTGCTCCGGCGTTTCTGCAGCTCTCAATCTGGCTTGCCGCTGAAGTTGTTTCTCGCACCGTGCCTGTGATTGTTCCGGCATCTCAGCAACTCGCCGCGATGCGATATAATAAGCATGTTGTTGGCGTCCATGATCTGGTTGCTCCGGTGTTTCTACTGCTTTAAAAGTCACTTGAGGCATAGTTTGCTCATTCGTACTCAGCTCTGCTTAAAGCGAAGTCTCTCGATTTTTTGGCAATCTTCATAGCTCTGAATGAATTTAGTGACAAATAAGATTTCCGTTTTTCAGTCATGGTTGATAATTAAAAAAATTTAAATTGTAATTGATGTGGAATCAACAAAAGAGAAGTAAATGAAAATTTATTTGTCTTAATAAATCCAGATTTTCCATTCTCAGCTCCACTTGAAGAGAAGTCTCTCAATTTTTGGCTATCTTCATAGCTCTGAATGAATTTCGTGAAAAATTAGATTTTCGTTTTCCCGGCGTGGTTACAAATTAAGAAATTGTGAATTGTGATTGAGGTAAAATCAACAGAAGAGAAGTGAAAATTAATTTATTTTTTTATCTTTATACATCCAGATTGTTCCAAGATCATCTCAGCAGCTCGCCGGGATGCTATATAATGAGCGCATTGTTAGCGTCGATAATCCCTTCCAAGAGTGCCAAGATTCCAGGTTAATTGGACAAATTCGATTTATCTTAATGAATCCAGATTATTCCAAGATCATCCGAGCAGCTCGCTGGGATGCTATATAATGTGCGCGTTGTTGGCGTTGATAATCCGTTGCAAAGTTGTCAAGATTCCAGTTCAATTTGATAAATCAAATTAAATCGAGAAAGTAAACCAAATTCTTTTTGCTACGTCTAAATTTATCACTAAAAAGAAATCAGGGAAAATAAACAAAAGAAAAGTAAATCGATGATTCACCTGCTCGAGCGTTCCAGTTGCATGACACATAGCTTGCTCAATCTTCATGAGCTCCGCGTAGCGCCCGAGCCGCTCGAGACGCCCGAGCCGCACAAACCCAAAGCCCTAAACATCCAAACATCCAAACCGGAGCCCAAACTCAAATCCTTAAATATCCAAACATCCAAACATACAAACTTTCACATTCATAATATTAGTTAGGAAATATGGTCATATGGTGAGGGTAAACAATGTCCAAAGCGACGCGATGCAACGCTCAGCGACAAAGGGGCGCCAGCGTTGTATAAAGCGGAGCGATAGTGTCGAATTTGGGACATAACTGTAAATAGTGTATAGAAAAAAAATATATATTGTGAAATGCCTCATTAAAGTGTAAGTGTACCAACTTTCCGTCAACTTTCGCTGAGACAGCAAAGACGAATACGTATCGTGTTTGAAGCCGATATTGATTCGATACGGCTTGCAAATGGAGCAAATAACGGTGCACCTAACCCTGCATATCCTGTTTCTTTACCTCTAACTTTTGAGGCTCCTGCTTCTGATCACATCGTTGATGTAAGTGATCGTTCCTTTCGTGACCTTGAGTACGTTCGAGATGAAACTGAAATGGAAATGCCTGTTGATGCAGCGGATGTCGATATGCCTGCTGCAACAACTAATGCACATATTGACGTTGATATCCCGGTGAAT
The DNA here is from genome assembly GCA_946863875.1 of Alloplasta piceator. Lineage (NCBI taxonomy): Eukaryota > Metazoa > Arthropoda > Insecta > Hymenoptera > Ichneumonidae > Alloplasta > Alloplasta piceator. The sequence goes on along the minus strand of OX333077.1, from coordinate 28,544,854 downwards.
GTTCAAGCTCAAACACTGGACGCTGTCAGAGATCCTAGAGGTTTTCTCGCTCATTGGTCAGTCCAAAACAAGATTCCTCACTCTGTTAGGAATGATCTTCTCGTTGGGTTGCGGAAATTCGATTATTCTGAGTCACCATCCGACGCTCGCACATTGTGCAATACCCAAAAAGTGATCGAAATGTCGGTTCTCGGAGGTGGCATGTATTCCCACTACGGCTTAGAACGGGCATTGAATGAACAGTTGCAGTATCTCGACGCAACAGAAATTCCTGCGACGCTTTAGATTGACATAAATATCGATGGGTTACCTCTGTTGAAGAGTTCTCGAAGCAATTTATGGCCTTTGTTGAGTAGGTTTGTCGGAATTCAATGTGCGAAACCTTTTTTTATCACTGCCTCTCATGGCGAAGGGAAACCTCTTTCCGCAACTGAATTTCTTCAGCCATTTATCACAGAGTACACTAAATTGCGGGATGAGAGATTCGTGTATAACAATCAACGCTATGTTGTGGATTTAAACGCAATTATCGCAGATACCCCGGCTCGAAATTGAGTCGCTTTATTTCCTGCTCATAATAGTCGTTGTGCCAAGTGCATTCAACGAGGTGAAAGCGTGAATCGGAAAAGACTTTTTGGAGATGAAAATTTAACTTTGAGAACGAATATTACTTTCAGAGCGGATCTACCGGAGTCGTTTTAAAATGTGGTATCTCCATTCGAAAATATTGGTGTCGATATGATAAGCCAATTTCCTCTCGATTATATGCACCTATTATGTTTGGGAGTAATAAAAAAGCTTATTTCACTTTAAATTGACAGTATAGGGAAATCCCGGGAAGCATTGAGTAAGCTCACCACGTTCAATAATTCTTACATCAATCTCGCAACGACTGTTCCGGAAGAATTTTCGAGAGATCCATGATCTTTAGATGAGATTTGCCACTGGAAAGCAACAGAGTTGCAATTGTTTCTGTTATATTTGGGGCCCGTTGTTGTTCAGTATTTGATACGTTTACTGCAAGTTATCCATTTTCAAGTTCTCAATTGTGCTGTTAGAATTCTTTGTGACTCGAGAGAATGTACACGCTATAACGAATATGCCCAAGAGCTTATGATGTACTTTGTGCGTTACATGAAACTTTTGTGTGGCGAAGAAACATTGACTTTAAATATTCACAATTTGATTCACATTTTGGCAGATGTATTAAATCACGGGCCCCTGGACGCTTTCAGTTGCTTTCCATATGAAATTTTTTTGAAAAAATCGAAAGTTATGATCAAAGGCGGTGCTCAACCATTAGCGCAAGCGATGAAAATGATAGCAGAACGATCGTCGCACTTTCAACGGTCAGTCAAGTCAGTCAAGTCAGGTCATCGCTTGAACAAGAGAAGTACAAGAATAGAACAACCACTTCCGGAAGGATATACCGATCCTCATGGAGAGATTGAATTTTTACATTTCGTATTAACAATCAAGAGCCCGAATAATTGTTGCTACCTTCTCGACAAAAGCGTTGTTTTCATAGAGTCGATTTGCTACCGAGAAAAAATTCTTGTTATTATTGGTCGCAAATTCACCAACACAAATTCTCTGGCTAATTATCCGTGTGATTCAAAATATTTAGAGATCATCAAGGGTAGTGAACTTTCGGAATCTCAATCATAAAGCATTATTCAAATTGAGAGAAAAGTTTTCACAGTTCCAAACGACGGTGCCTTTGCATAAATTTTCCCTCTCATTCTCATTATTATTATCATCAGCATTGATCTATAGCTCATTATTAATTTCGAGAGGTGTACCGTTAGCTGCCTCATTACTCAACGATCAGTTGATGAGTCTAGAATACATTTTATAATATTGAGACCACTTCAGCATATACATTAAATTACAGATTGGTCGTCATGGGACCTCCGGATTTTTTTTCCTGCGAGGAATCGTCGCGATCGTCAACGTTTTATTTTCAGATTATTTGAAGAATGTATCTTTTACACCTCGTAATGAAACATTTCGATTGTTATTGAGCAGGTTTGAGATACATAGGTGATGGGTGTACCGTATATTTGATTAGTGTATTCAACTTACAGTAATACAGTAGTGTATTTAACTTCTTTTTATTGCTTGCTTCGTGTTATGGTTGTACTGCTTGTAATGGTCTAATACGGTAATAACACTCCATACGGTTCATCAGGGGTGTACTTTATACATATACACTGCAACCTCGATTCAAGGAATTGTGTGGGATCGGCTATTCAGCGTATAGTGGGAAAAATTGCAAAAATCGAGGTTCCTTGAATCGAGGTCGCAGTGTAAGTAGACATTGCTATGCGGCTATCTTAGATATTTCTGTCGCGTTTTAATGTTTTTTTTACAAAGCACGGTTATTCCATTCGTTTTCGCACATTATATATTTATTGCCATACATGTGTTAACCTATGTAAGTCGTTTTAACATGTTTTTTAGAAAATGGAGAGGCAGGAAAATTCGCTGAAGCAAAAGGTGATTCATATCGGCGTTCTAGAAGATTTATGTAAGTTTCATTCTTCCGAAGGATATACTTATGCAATACATGTTGTAATTATTGCCATGGCTTATGCCTTACAGCAAATCCTAAGGGAATGTATCTTCCGCCCAACAATTATATCGGTATGCATATAGTAAAAAATAATAAATAACCAATGTTAAGATACTTTCAATGACCAATTTACGTTTCAAGCAGAGTTCCAACTTATCAACACTCTTACTAAGAACTCGACGATAAAATTAATCGACGCCAGTTATCTCGCTGAGCTGCTCAGCGCAAATAGTCGATTTCAAATGGAACAACTAAAACCAATCTGCGGAATCTTCTGCCCCATCCCTTTGAACCGGAAGCAACGCATTGATGGCTGCGGAAAATAACGAGAAAGCTAAAAGTTCGTAACTGTCCTACAATTACGCATCTAATGAATGTTATGTAAAAATATTTTATTATGCAATTGAAGATGAAGATTGTATCGAAACTTACCGCGAAGAAGATTCACGGGAGGAAAGAAGTGAAGCGGATGCTGAAACGTTTGAAGATAACGCTAATGATCTCGTCGATGGGGTAGTTCCATATGACGACGGTGGGAACGTCACGGAAGCGATCAACGGACAGCACCGTGCCGGTGCTGTCCGTTGATCGCTTGCGATTGTTGAGAAATTCAAAATATTCAACCGAATACGAAGTATTTAAAAAGATTAGGACTATGAGAATAAATTCGGCTCACTCGATTATTTATCCGAATCAAATAAAACTATTTGATTCAATTACATTCGATTCTTGCACTGTTAATATATGTATTATTTTCGAGATGCTTACAGAGCAGAACATCGTCGTTTTGAAACTTTGTTCATTCGAAAAATGAACGAGCTTCTCCAAGTTGTGCGCGGGAACGCCGATCCCACCCTTGGCATTCAATCTGCTTCCGCCGATACCGTTAGCCGAATAGACCCGTTGACCAGATTTGTTCAAGATATCCAAGAGAATGAGCAAATGCGGAAACAATTTGTACGTATGCGAGGATTTGCAGACCGTTTTATTATATAATTCGTTCAAAAATTTTAGAGTAAATAATTTTTTAGATTCAGAAGATTTGGAGCATCAGCGGAAAGAGCGTTCAAAAGTCCGTTAAATACTCGATGGAAGCAGTAATGACGGACCAATTGACGCTAAACTTCGGTTGGATCCTTGGAGCAGAAAACGTTTCAAAAATATGCAAATTTAAATTTCCATACGTTATAATCGGTTCGTATTCTGTTTATATGTACGAATATATTCATTATCGTCTTTCACACGTTTAATATTCGTGATCAATTTTTTTAAAAGGAATCATTCGCGACATGTTTGAGGGCTTGAAAATGAAAGAAATTGAGAAGAAAATTGCTGATTGGCTTCGTCGTGGAAGTGATAGAATAAGATGTGCTACGACTGTTGCAAACAAACGCCGACAGCAGGAGTAGCTACATTGATTATCGTCTTATTGTTTTTCAGTTTTCACATACCATGTAATTTTATAACATATGGTACCTTAGACGATTTAAAGATTTTCCATTCTCTTATGAACATTTTTTTTCCTTATTTAAGTTATCGAGATGAAACGATTTTTAGTTTTTAGTTTTATCGCTTTTGCACTTGTGAATTCGGAAAGGTAGAGGTAGGGCTCGAAGAAAAGGAAGTGTACTTAATACTGTTTGTACAGCTACATTGATTGAGCATCGTCTTATTGTTTTTCAGTTTTCAAATACTATGTGTCAAGTTACTGTACTATATTGTTTAATTTACTATATGTTTAAGTGTACAATATTGTTGAATTTCAGAATAAAATCCATCTTCTTCCACGACAAATTTATATGGAAATAACAAATATTATTTTTTGAAGTCTGGTCAGCTGAAATACGGATGCATACAATTGTTCAATTGTTGACATTATATATGTTAACAATTGAACCATTTTATGTATCCGTATTTTAGATAGCACACTTCAATTGTCGCCTGCCTGTCCCCGATAACCTATAAGTAGGATATCTTCAAGATATCATTTTCAAGATTCCGATTAGTCAACCTTTTTTGGATATCATAAAGGCATCCATTTGATGCCTATAATATTCGGTTGATTTGATGCCTTTAAAATGTCATCTTTTGACTACGACAATTTGATTACTTCGAGTTATCGCATCAGCAAACTGAAGGTCGACTATTTGCTGGCTATTTGGTATCCGATATAAGTTGGCTTATAGTTAACCTTCGGACACGCAAAAGTTGACGGAAAAGCGGACATTTGCTGTCTTTTTGCTATTTTCTTAATAACTTTGTGGACGACTAAAAAGTTATCCTAAACTTTTTTTAGTCATCCCTTCGATGCCGTTTTGATAAAATTTTATTACCTAGGCCTTATCATCATATGACGAGCGTAAGCGCAGCTGCCACGCTAAAAGGGCGGTAATACAAAAGTTTCGTACAGTTTTGCTTGTCAATGGCTGGGAGAGCGATAATATCTACTGTGACGGATTTCTTTTCTTGTATCGAGATCGAACGATACCGGTTCTTTACTAGTTCACAATTCAGTGGAAGCACATAATTGTGAACAATTAAAAAGATGGCTGTTTCGTCGTACTATTTTTATAAATGATAAGGCGTGTTTTTGTTTGGGAAAAAGCCGTAACGGCACGAAAAAATTAAATTTATTCGACTGCAATCATAACAAGAAATGAACAATGAACAAGAACAAGAAATGAACATTCATTAACGAAAGAGGTGTGCATGAATTGTGTGCTTTGAATAGAAAAATCGGAAGGAGAAAATTCTCTGCTCCTATGGACGAACTCGCTAGCACCGTCATGTTTTATGAGGGTTAACCTCAGGTGGTGTATCGGTTGGCCAGACCGATCGCTTGCCGTTTTGTATGAAGCGATTTCAGATATGCTTGTATTGTATTCAAGTTATTCCGATAGACGTGCGTGCGATAAGAGGTTTCGATACCGACTATTTTTTCTCGTTGCTACAACGAGATAGTCATTTCGTTTTTTTTTAGGAGACTGTCGTTGTTTGGTAAAAGTTATAGCTTCTGTTGGTGTGTACATACACATTCGGTCACACACACACACACACACCTATATATATCCATGTACCATGAGAAATATATTTTCTTTCTACGGAACATACTCCCCCTTTTGCGAACGGAGTGAGGAATATATTTGTTAGTTCGAGTATGAGGGTATGTGAATATTTTTTGGAGCTTCAGGTTTCGTCCGGAAGCGGGCAAAGCTGCGTAATATTTCGTTTATAAGTCCCGTTTGCCGTCTTCACGGTGGCTATTTGATTGATTCTGTCATGTCCGGGATGTACTTCGATGATCACACCCAGCCTCCACTGCATGCACGGAACGTTCTTGTCGATAATGATGACGATTGAGTTGACCTTGATTCCGCCTTTAGAATTGTACAATTTTTGGCGTTTTTGCAATTTGTGACGGTATTCTTGATACCATCGCTTCCAAAAATCTTGACGAGTCTTAGTGATGAAGTTCCAAGTAGATAAACAATTTTCTGGACCAGATGAAAAATCATCTTCGAATAGCATTGTCATTAGTCTCCCGATTAAGAAATGAGCGAGAGTAAGTGCAAGGGGGTCGTTTGGTTCTGTCGAAATCTAGCATATCGGACGCGAATTTAATATAGCCTCGATTTCGATTGTCAAAGTGTTAAGGGGACCCGGTGGTCTGGAGCACGAAAATTTCCCCTATTTTCACGATTTTTTTTGCCATTAAAAATTTGAAAAACGATGTTTTAACTTTTCGGGCTTATTACTACGTTTCTTGAGCATACGAAAATTTTTTTATTTTATTTCAAAAACAATATTTATTATTATAAAAATGCCGCTGAAGATGACCCTTTCGAAAAATCGGAGCCGGACGGCGTAGGTGATTTCGCGACTTCTACTCGTCTGGAACACGAAATTCAAGAAGATTCTTAATCAGAAAGAGTGCAGTTATGGTCGGAACTAGAACAAATTGAACAAATTAAAAATTGACAAAATGGCGCGCTTTTGAAAAAAAAGTTCGTAAAATCGGGTCTTTTTTCACTAGTTTTTCAGTGTAAACAATAGGAAATTATTTAAATAAAATTATGATTCTAGTTCCGACGATAGCCATACATGTTGTGAACAACATATCCAAATTTCAAGTGATTCGGTTGAATAGTTTTTTTGTTTTCACACCCGCCGCGCCGAAAAAGTCGTTTCGAGGTAAATAAGTTTAAAGTTTGAGGTACAGATATTTTCAAAAAGTGAGCATATTTTGAATACTTACAGTTAATCTGCGATTCCGGCACCATACAGGATCCCTTTGGAACGTTCGTTTTCCTCGATTTGCTTACTCCTTTCATTTTTTCGAGCTGTACGAGCCTCTTTGGAGTTGTCGGCGCTCCTACGGTTGACGCTCGATACTCGCCACCCGTCTCGGTTTCGCGCGAGCTGCTCCGCTTGTGGCCCGATTGTGATGCCCATGGTCACCATTATTTTTAATAACGATGCGAATCCTTCGTTGAATATGTAAGCGGAAATATAGGTGGCAATATCGATGATTTTTTGCCGGCAAACACATGTTTCGGCGCAAGGTGCCACACGCAAGCGTTGAAACTTTCTTTATTGTTCTGCGTATTACTGCCAATACACCTTCCAATAAATTTTCTGCTGTCAATTCTTCATAAATGGGTTTTAATATTTCCTGTGCTTTATCTTCCAGAGCAGGTGATGTTCGTAGGTGTCTAAAGTAGCTGCAGCCTCACTTTGACGCCACTCGCACCACGATCTGGAACCTGGAGGACAGTACGAGTGTTGCGGATTTTCATCTGTTGAAATTTTGTGATAATATGCGGCCCATGTTTCACTTCTCATCCCTTCAGTAGAATCCGAATTACGTCTGATTGCTAGACCGTAATAAGTCGACAGCTCTTGCAATAATTTATTCGTCAATTTTCGACGCTTCGGTATTTTATCTCTCGATTTTTTAACTTTCTGCTGTGTCTTTTTTTCCTCTTCTTTTTCTGTCAATTTCTTCGTTGCTTTTTTTTATTTAACGTCCATGAAATAATTAATCTTTGCAAATCACTGACAGATAGAATTCGAAACTTGAAAGATCATGCGAGAAGAGGGTCTGTCGTTTCAATACTTTTCCGTTCAGTCAATGATAGAAATTAGAAAGTCACATTACCGACCGGGAAATATCAAAAAAATGGCCATCGGTAAATCGGGTAGTATGGAAGGAAAAACCAGGGACAAATATCCCTGCACAAAAGCCATAGGCTCGTGACACCATCCAATGCGTCAACGCACCAACGCACAGTGGGGGATTTCGACCGAGTCGTGTCCATAAATCAGGGAAAGATTAGAACTGTACCAAATTTGGTATTCCGTAGTTTTTTGGGTCGCTGATTACGAATTTGGTATCGAAATTTTTAAAAACAAAATAGCGGTGGAGGTATCGTTGTTCGGTCTTAGAAATACTGATTCGAAATGACTGAAAGTTAGCTTAGATATGTTTTTGGAGTCGCTGATTACGAATTTGGTATTGAAATGTTCAAAAACAAAATAGCGGCCGAGATATCGTTGTTTGATCTTAGAAGTACTGGTTGGAAATGGGTGGAAGATTGCTACAATACGTTTTTGGGATCGCTGATTCCGAATTTGGTATCGAAATTGCCGAAAACAAAAAAGCGGCCGAGATATCATCGTTCGGTCTTAGAAATACTGATTGAAAATGACTGAAAATTGGCTAAAAAACGTTTTTGGGGCTGCTGATTACGAAATTGGTATGGAAATCTTCAAGAACAAAATGGCAGCTGAGATATTGTCGTTTGATCTTAGAAATACTGGATGGAAATCGCTGAAAAATACTGCAGGGGTTTTTGGCTCGACTATAACAAAATTCGAGACATTTTGGTGACGATTAATTATGATAATCACTTTTATTCAAAAAAATTGTAATAAAACTCAATCGGAGTCATACTCCTCGCTGTCGGACGTGGACAGTTGCCTGGTTGAATCATCTTCTGCGTCGCTACAGGATATCAGCCGCAGAGCATCAGTCGATAGTTTTTTGTGCTTCTTTGCGGGAAATTCTTTTAAACTTGAGATATATGGATCTGAGGATACCAGCAACAAGTTGAGGACATCTTGCATCGTCCTTTCTTAGGAGCACTTGCGAGAAAATCCCTCTCAACATTTTTTTATATCTTTATTCCGGATTTCCTGGGCCTCCTCCGATAGCTGCCCGATTGCCAAAGATGCGGAAGCTATAATTTGTGAACCGTGCATCAACAGCTTATGCACTGCTGTTGGCATATCATACCACGGGTATTCCGTTACATACATCCTTGCTGTTTCCAATGCGTATTCTTTGTACTTTTCCACATCGATATTTCTTCCACAGGATATCACTTGTGGAATTGCGTGAAATTTCTCCATCAGCCGTTCATTTACTCCAGTTATCAGTGAAACTTTCAGCGAATTTTCAAAAAAACGCCTGGCTGTATTACCATCGTTACTGCTGCCATAACCCGGTTTTGGTCGATCTACCACAAGTCCCAAGCTCGATCTCATCCCGTTTTGGATATCAGATTTCCGTTGCTTAACTGATGCCTTTACACTCTCCGGACGGACTTGCCATTTTTTAAGGTGTAATTTGTAAGAAATATGCAGTATACACTCGAACATACGGATCCACGCGTGTAGTGTTGACATACCGTAACTTAAATTCGACTCGATTAATGCCAGGTTCAGAATTTTGTCGATATCATTGAAGTCCTTTGATGTGGCACTACACAAGTTACACCTTAGCAATGAAGTTGTGGATGTCACAGCGTTGCACACCTTACCATCTATCATCGTGAACAGCATTTTGTAATTTATCGTGATTACAGAGCCATCTGCATCCATTATAAATGGTTCCAGCAAAGCCATTTGTTCATCCATGTATTTTTTTTAATTTACAGTCACTTCAGTAGTTTCACGAACGAACTGCAGTCTAATTGGTCGGCAGAATCGAGGTGATGAGGGCCTTGGATTTTCCTATATGACTTCGGTGGTGCTTTCGTCAGATTCGCCATTAGAGGAGGCGAGTCGAAAAGGAACGAACGACGTGAGAAATATATGTGCGTCCGAAGCAGAGTCATAGCTGAATGATTGCTTATATTCACTCTGGCCTGAACTTCCGTCGCATCCCCACTTACACGTCAATTCAGCTGTGATACGCTGGGTATTAAGTAATTTCAAAAAATCTCTCTTCGAGAGCAAGAGACGTTCGCTAGTGTGATCTAGTAAGCCTTGTAATTTTACGTCCGCACTAGTTTCGGTGACGGTGATGCTGGATGGAGACGGATAACAGAGCTTCTTCGCTATTTGCACGTAGTCCTAGCTCGGATAAACTTTGCAATTCACTGTCCTCAATCTCTTTCTAATGACGTTGTACTGATGTCTTGTCAGTTTTCCTTCAACTATATCGGACATCGCTTCATCCGCAGAAATCGTTTGCCGTGCATCAGATGTTTTCGCAAACGCTGCTTTATGCCGTGTCGCTCTCATTGGTGAAGTAGCAATATCTTGTATAATTTTTGCTGAATCCAAGCTTCCAGAAGACGGGAAATTCATCGTTGTTGCTTGCAATAATTGAGCAGACGTATATTTTTTGCGAAACTGCGACCAAGTGTGGTTTGCGATTCTTTTGAAGTTGAATTTTCTGCTTCGTAATCTCCTGATTGCTTTATTGTGCGCGGAGAGAATGAAAAATCAGTGTTTTACCAATTTTCGTTTTTTCCGTCAAAAAATCTTTTATTGCTTCTCGCCTCCTGCCACTTCGTTCGCATTTTAAATAACAAGTTTGTTAACTGCGATCTTGCGGTCAACTGTATTTGCACAGGACAATCAGCTTCTCTCGACAGTTCATGCTCCAAAATTTTCAATTGAGAATTGAAGTCAGAGTTTATGCAGTTACGCAGTTTCGCGAATATTGTTTTTCGCGTCTAAACGACAACCTGATTCTGGGAGCCTTTAAAAAAAACGGAAACATATATAATTACAGTTACTTGCGATATTTGAATAACATGTATTATGGAGCTCTGTTTGCACACTACATCATATATAGTTTTTTTAATCAAGATTTGATTAAAGATAAAAATAAGGTGTATAAAATATTCTGTATATTTTAATGTTTTTAAATTTCCGAACGGACCTTTGCGAGAAAATTTCACATCAACACATTTTGGAGGAAAGGACAGTCTTTTTTAATTCGAATGCCAAAATTATACAAACTGTCCTTCACTCCCCAGTTATCCGTTCCGAGAAGAAAGACAATGTATGACCTGCAGCTGCGTGTCCGGATACGTAGGCAGCGAGCGGGCGGCGGCGCGGCGCCCGAGCCAGAGACCTTTGTTGAGCGCACACGCCGATCTGATAAAATACGTTACATCGAACCCGGTCGAGAGTCGCGGCTGGCTCTTTTAGAATCATTTACTAACAGTTTATACTTCAAATAAATCGAAAAAAGAGCGAAGGATTCCGTGGAATTTGATACTTTTCATCTGGGTATCGTCAGTTTTCTTTCAAATAAATTATCACTTTTTCGATGTACGTTATATGTAATGAACAAACGGAGCAACAGTTTTTTAGAAAAAGTGAAATGCCTATAATATTCTACATACCTTCAAGAACCTCAGCCATATTTTCAATATTTTTTTGCGATTTCAACTTCGCGTAAATATTACTTTGAACTTTGTGATGTATTTCGTGGACGCGCGCGTTCAGCATGTGCCGTTCCAGAGGGTCAGCTTTACGATGGAGTATCTCGGCAACCACAGGTCGTCGGGGGGCGGGCTAAACGGTTTTGAAAGAAGAAGATATTCGTGAGTAAATCCCCACCGGTCACAATTTGAAAAAAAATCACTTGTTCGAGTTTTGGACACACTTCGGCCGGGATATCCCACTGTGCAACGTTGCCTTCCCAACTGACGTAACCTCTGCCAGCCTATCAATCCTAGAGATAGATCTCTGGATCCAGAACGCTCTTACCACTGGAAGAGAAAGAATAAGGCCGAGCAGGTTTCGCCCTGCCGTTGGTTTCTCACTCTTGGAAATCAAATGTACATAAAGAAATGTTTCTCCTTTTCTTTTTCGTGAAACATAAGTATATGAGCAAACACAGATAAACATATACATAGATATATGTTCTCAGTAGTTTCAAAAGCATAAACAAACGGAACAGCTTTGAAGGGGACGAATTCTCCGATCTCACACAAACACAGACTTTATA